>RFFF02000028.1:1332878-1398137 GCA_005250745.2 Penicillium sp. CF01
TTTAAATCAAGCTAAAATAGCGGAAATGAGATCTCAACAATAAGGAAGAAGCTAGTTTCTAGCTTCTTCCATAAAACTAAGTTTATTGCTTTGTAGCAAGCATAAATAGCATCAACCTCTTATTTATTAGAAAATATAAAATTTATACTATTTATTAAATAACCTAGTTTTGTTAATATCTATCTTTACTACTTTGATAAAGAGCTTTATATACTAAATCACTTCCTATAATATTTAATAGATTATAAGCCCAACTTTATAATTATAATAATTGAAAATCCTTAAATTTATATCTTATCTAAATTACTCTTTATTAGAGAAGTAATAAAGAACCCTCTATTTAAAAACAACTATTTTACTATCTTTATCTATTATATCGAAAACTTGCGATAAGAGAACTATTTACTAATAAACTATACAAGATATCTCGCTATTTAAACTAGCCTTTAAAACTAGTAAAAAGAGAGCAGCTACTTCTAAGATATTATTATTTAAAGAAGTAGCTATTTCTAAAATATTATTTTTTAAGAAAGCACCTATTCTTCAAACCTTATTATTATTTAAAAAAGTATTTACTCCTAAGATATCGACTCTAGTAGCTTTATTCTTAAAACTAGTATCCGCTGTAGCTTCTCTAACTAAGCTAATACTAGCTTCTATTACAACTTTGTCTTTTAAATTGATAGTTATAGTATCTTTATCTAAAAGAAAGATCTTTGTTTATAATAATAATAAAGAGTCTTCTGACTCTTTAAATTCTAGGTCTAATAATAATAAATATAATAAAGTGTAAAGCTCTAACTATAAAAACAATCTTTAAAATCAAGAGGAATAGTCTAATAATGAATCTAGTTAATAGATCGAGAACAAGATTGAGATCTATAATATCAAGTTAACTAGTGAAAGATCTAATTAGTAAGATAAAATTTATAATGAGGATTTAAATACTTATTATAATATTAATATCATTTAATATAATCAGCTAATTTACTAGTTTATTAAGACTAAACAAGGCGAGCGAGTACCTCCTAACAATAAAAAAACGCACTAAATTATCGCCCTATCAACAACAATTAAAACAAACAAGATGTCTTCATTCTAAAAAAGAACCTCTATACTAATAATATCTACCAATAAATAAAAAGCTATAATAATTATATTTATTAAAACTAATAAAAGTATATATAAAGTAGGTTAAAAAAAAGTAGAATCTAAATATCCTCCGTTATTTAATAATAATAATTATCAAGACTAGATCTATAATATAAGCTAACTATTTTAATAAAACTATTTATATCCTATTTTACAAAATAAGATAAGAGATCTCCTAATAGATTACAAACTCTAGAATAACCTAAACTCACTAAAAGTAACTACTATTAGCTTTATCACGAGATTGTTAAATCTCAAAATACTTAAAATAGTAAAATATACTATCCCTATAAAACTAGAGAAACTCTAGATATTACTTCGTAACTAATTTACAATAGAAGATATTTTCGTTGTCTAATAAAAAAGCACAATTATTAAAAAAATAACCTATTTAAAATAAAACGATATAACTAATCTTATTAACATATTCAAAACTATCTAAAAGAATAAAAATATCACTAAGAAATCCCTCTTCACAGAATAAAGAGATAAAGTTAATAAATACATTAAGCTAATCAATATATTTGAAAAACTAGACTGGGATAGATAGCACATTAACTAAAAAGCTATTATCTCTAAATTAATAAATCTAATAGATCACTATCAATTCGACTAGATATATAAAGAAATTATTCACATTAAGAAATAGATTAAGACTTAGAAAAAGTCAGCTTATATACTTATTACTAATACTAGGTCTAAAAGCTATAAATAAAAAAAAAATCCTAAAAATCTTTCTCTTATATATAGTCATTATTTTAAGAAGAGATATATTAATAAAAATTATTAGGAAAAACATTTAAAGAAAATATTAAAAGAATATAACAAAATTAAAGAGATTATTATTATAACAATAATAATTATCTTAATCCTAATAAACTTAGATATCTTGACTAAATTAATCAAGAAGATTATTAAGATTTATACTACTAGAAGCAAACTAAATATACGAAACTAGATTGTCGACATAATATATAACTAATATATAATGAGCTTTTCTAATTATTTTATATTAAGAAATACTCGTCTATATTATATCAATATAAAAATAGTACTCACCAATAAGATTATAGAAAACCTTATTAACAACATTAAAATAAAGCTTCGAAATTACAACTTAATCTTAATAAACGTTATATATATACTAGATCTTTAGATTAACCTTATATTATAAACATAACTCTCTTAAAAAAAGATTAATATTAAATTTAGCTAAAAGAAGCTTATCTTAAGATATAAGAATAGTAAGATTCTTACTTTAGATGTTTAAAAAAAACTAAACTAGCTTTTTAATATAAAATATATCGTTTATAGTAATAAGAATATATCAAATTATATAATCTTAGTCACTAAGATTTAACTAATAGACATAATAATAGTAATAACAATATCACTATTAGTTTCACTACTAGATATATTATCTAGAAAGACTAATCATCTTTATTAAAAAACAGCAAGTATTTTTTTAAAAGAATCTTTATCTAATAGCTTAATAAGCGAATCTATTAATATATTATTAAAATATCTATCTAATAGTTTCCACTTAGTTAAAATAAAGATAAACTTCAATATCTAATATTAACAATTATGCTATTTAGAAAACCATATAGTTATAACAACTACTAAAGTCACTATTAATATTAATATCTCTAATCTTCTTATTCTAAAATAGATATATCCTTACTATTAGGTTAATAAAGTCTAACTTATTTTTAAATATATCTTAATGTTTTATCAAGTTACTAAAACTGGAGAACTAGTTTATCTGGATCTTAAAAAAGGCGATAAAATTACTAGAGGTTATAGGAATAATATAAGATACTAGATCTTTAATATTAACAATTTTAACAGATAAGAAGATATCGAATTTATATCTTATAAAGACTAAACCGCTAACTATATTAAGATAATCTTTAATTACTATATTAATAAACAAGAGATAGAGATCTAATAATTCTATATATTAAATAAAGACTTAACTATCCCTTTAGCTAGGAAATAGATAGCTTTTTTTAATTTTAATAAAAAAAATAAGTTTAAGAATTATAATATTAAAAGATAGTCTAAAAATAATAATATCTAGTAATACTTTTTTATATTATATATATATAGTTAAAATAATAAAGTTAAGTATATAATATGTATTATATAAGAATATATAAGAACAATCTTTAACGATTCTAGTTTACTAGACTTCTTGTAATTAGAGATTATATATATAATTATTATAACAAGAAATATTACTATATATAGCTTATAATATTAACAAAAGAGCTTACCTAAACCTAAGATATTATATAAACTCTATTTTAATAGGAAACTAGATATCTCCTTTCTTTATATTATTAGATGCAACATATACAAGATTAGACATCTAGAAGAGATCTCTACAATGACTAAATTTAAAACTAGTAAATACTTATAGTTACAAATATAGCTTAGTTAACTTCTTGATTATAACGGATACTATAGTTTCTAATATTAAATCTAGAGATCTAAATCTAATAGAATAAAAAATAATATTATTATTTAACAAAGTACTATTTTTAATAAAAGGGATAATTGGATATTTTATAACAATCTAGATCTTCTAAAGCTTTCTATACTAAAAGAGAGTATAAAAACCTATTCTTATTTTCTATTACTAAACATATTAATCAAAGAAGATCTTGAAATAATTATCTTATTTGAAAAAAAGGAATCTTTTTTATTAGAATTGACTTCTAAAGATAAAAGTAAAAACAATTCTAATAGAGAAGTTACTATCTTAAATAATAATAATAATCTTATTTAACTTATCTTTAACTCTGATTTAAAAAGTAATAATAATAATAATAATAAAAAGAATAACTTTAATAACTTAACAAAATCTTAAGATCTAATCTTATATAACAAACTCTTTATTAAGAAATTAAATAAATTAAACAATTATAAGTAGGCAAATCTAATTACTATTATCTATACTTAACACAAAAAAACAACGTTGCTTATTATAACAATAATATTAAAAAAGATAAGAAGTAATTATTTAATTATATTAAACTTTAACGACCTACCTTCACTCCTATTAATTGACGTATTTTATAACTATAAGCTAAGATAACTAGAAGATTTTAAAACTATCTAAATAGTTTAAAGATCCTCTTTTTAGTCTTAATAGAAATAAATAATAATAATTAAAATAAAAGGTTTTAAAATTATAGATATCTAGTTATACATCATACCTATAAAAAAGAATCATATTCTTATTAGTAAATGGATCTTCAAGTTTAAAATCGATATTGATAGGTATCTTGCTAAATTTAAAGCTTAATAGATAGTACAAAGATTTAAATAGATTAAGAGATTAGACTATAATAAGACCTTTATATCTATTAATTACTATAAGATATTAAGATTAGTAATAGTTATGATTATTATTAGAAAGATATTTATTATATATATTGATATCTCTATAATATATCTTAATACACTTTTAAAAGAACGTATTTTAATAAACTTCTTCAACGATATTAATAGTTTAAAAGATAAAGTTTATTTACTTTATTAATCAATCTATAATTTAAAATAAACTATATCTAATTAATATAAACTATTTAATATCTTCTTAAAGATATAAGGATTTAAAAAATCTAATAACAATCTTTATCTTTATATCCACAATAAAAAAAATAATAATATATATAACTATAATTATAAAATTGATTATAAGAATGATAAATATAAATAAGACTTTGAAAATAAGAAAAACGATATTACTATTATTTTTATCTATATTGACGACATATTTATTATAATAACAATAACTAGCAAGTTAAATAAAGTGAAATTATTAATCACGACTAAATAGAGCTGTACAAATATAGGATTACTTTCTTACTATTTATTTATAAAGGTCTTATATAATTAACAAATAAAAGAAATAACTATTTTATAAAAGATCTATATTAAACGCTTCTTTAATTGAATTCTTAAAAACAACTAATATAGCCTAATAACCTCTATTAGCGAGATCTTTTAAAAAGATAATAACTATACAATATTAAGGGGAAAAGATGAAATAAAAGTATACTAGTATATTATTAAATTATTAAACTATATAGAAATCATCTTAAGATTAGATCTTATAATAATATTAAACATATTTAGCTAGTTTCTTATAAACCTTATATCTCAATATATAGAAGTAGTACTTTATATAATTGCTTATACTAAATAGATTTGTAAATAGACTATCACCTATTAAAAAAATAACAAAAGAAAACTCTTTAAATATATTAATATCTTATTTATATTAATAGAGAACTAACAAAGTTATATAAGTTATATCTTCTTCTATATTAGGGTATCTATTATATAGAAATTATAATAATAAACTAGTATAATTAAATTAAATACTAAAGCTAAATATATAGTACTCTTTACTATAAGAAACAAGATAATATAATTTATCTATATCTTCAATAAACTAAGATATATAATTAATAAAAAAATAAACCTTTAAAAGACAACTAAAATAATTCTTCTAATATTATTATTCTATAATTTGACAATAGCAATTTCAATAGCTAAAAATATCAAAATCGTTTTTAAAATAAAGTATATTAATATCTATTAATACTAGATCCACAAATAAATCTAGAATAGCACTATCTTCTTATACTATATCAAGGATATCAACAATATTATAAACAAGTTTATTAAGCTATTTACAAATCTTTAATTCTAACTTTTTATTAATAAACTAAGAAAAAAAGATAACGCCTAGAATAATATACTTAATTAGATAGATCTTAATAAATAGAAGAACTAGTAGTTTATAAGAAATATCTAAAAATTAATTTAATATCTCTTATTAAAAGAAGATACTCTTTCTTAATTAAAAAATAGGATTGCTTATGTTCTAGAGCTATTTTTATATAGTATATGCTATTCTAATATACTTCTCTAATTAAAGAGGTGTATTAAAGATACTATACTTCTTGTGCTATAGTTTGGCGCAAGCTATTTAATAGTAGGGTATTTCTTGACATACTTGCCTCAAGCTAGATTACTCGTTAATTAACGAAGTCTCGATAGTACTAAAATATACAGATTCTTATCGATTAAAACAACTTTATACACTACTTATCAGATTGTTCTATATTATTTTGAATTAAACTAAAATAGCGGAAATGAGGCCTCAACAATAAGGAAGAAGCTAGTTTCTAGCTTCTTCTATAGAACCAAGTTTACTACTTTGTAACAAGTATAAATAGTATCGACCTCCCACTTATTAGAAAACATAGAATTCATACTATTCATTGAATAACCTAGTTTTATCAACATCTATCTTTGCTGCTTCAATAAAGAGCTTTACATGCTGAACCACTTCCTGTAGTGTTCAACAGGCGTCACATCAAAAACCAAAATCAAACCTCGAAAAAGCAACACCATTCCCCTCGACAAAGTGTCAGGTATCACCAGGGAAAAAAATCAATGAGGCGAGACTTTCAAAATTGGGATATTTCTGGGAGAGGAAAAAAAAGAAAAAGGAGGAGAGGAGAGGAGCCCTCAAATTAACGCCTGAGGGCTAGGCAACTATCTCCAGAGGCACAAACACAACTGGTGACTGACTTATATACTGGTTAACACGAAAAACTGTTTACAATCATTACGAGAGTTGAAGACTTGTCTGAAGGTATGCAAGTGTGACACCAGAGCGCGTTGAACAGAATGGTCTCAATGTGCTGGGAAAACCTCGGGCTAACTTGGGCATGAGTAGAACAAACACGCCAAACAGTGCAAACCAGACAGACCGGACAAACCAACCAAATCAGACAAACAAATCAAACCAGTCATGAGTGTAGACACAGATGTAATTAAGATCGGCAAGTGGGAGAGGCTCGGAATGTAGATTTGAAAAATGTACTTTGATTTTGAATTAGATTGAGTAAACACGAAAAAAGTAGAGAAATAGAAATCAAGTGCCCCAAAGCGCCATTTTAACGCCTACAAATAATCATGAAAAACAAACAGGAGGGCAAGATCAACGACACGCCTGGATCAAAATATCCAGCATTCCACCGAGGGATGAATGATCCCAGAGATCTTCCACCGCAATCTGGTGGTCTTGGCCTTGCCAAAACGCGGTCAGTAATGCGATGGAGACTAGGTCACCACCGACATCGAAGAAGTCGGACTCCAAGTCCAACGATAGATCGGGATTTCCAATAACCCGTCGCCAGCTGTCACGGATTGCAGAGAGGAGTGCTGAGTCTGCTGGCCTGGTTGCGTCAATGCTCTTGACGGCAGAATGTCCATTCACGCCGTTGGGTTTGGATGGACTCGACAGGGGGAGGAGAGACTTGGAGTGAATGAACTCTGAGACAGGGGCGTGTGCGTGTGTAGAGTCAGAGATAGCCCGAATGGTGTCAGAGAGACGGTCCAAAAGGGCGGTTGCCATGGGCTGGCCAACAGAGCGCGAAGAGGTGATGAAAAGGACCTCGATCTCGTTGTTATCCAATGGGGTTGTCTTGATTGCAATGTCTGCCTCATCAGCCGCAGGACAGAAGTCGCCGATGGTGTAGCTTTGGTTGTTGAGAGTGACCGTCGCATCTTGATCGATATTCTGATGTTGAACAATACTGCTCATGCGAGTGGACGGGTGCCAAGGGCTGCATTCTTTAACAATGGTGCGGGTACCCAACGATTCATGGGCCATGTGAGAGATGTGTTGAGATTGAACAGTGTCAAGAAGATGGCTCAGAGCCGCGCTCGAATCGACAATGACACGAGTTGGAAGGATGTTCAGACAAGGGCCAACGACCTGCTCTATGTTGGCTTGTGGTAGGTTGCGACCTGAAACGACATGTCCAAAGACAACATCAGAGCTGTCGGAGCACGAGGAGAGGACTAGAGCCCAAGCGGCCTTCAAGATGGTGGCGAAAGTGGTTCCAGAGCCAGCCTGGGAAGCGATTTGAATGGTTCGGGTCAAGTGCAGATCATACACATTCTGGTGTTGCGGCGCGGGGTGAGCCACAATGTCAGTCATCGTAGAGTTTGACAGGACATCGCGCCAATATGTTTCAGACTCTGGGCTAGTGGGGTGGATACCAGCGATGAAGTGAGAGAATGGAACCTCTGGGGCAGGCGTGCGACCAGAAAACACGTCTTGGAAGCTCTGCCAGATGCGCGGCAGGCAGACACCATCATATTGAGCATGTGAGACTCGAAGAATGAGTCGGTGTCGGCTTTCGTTGCTGACGACTGACAGCTGGGTGAGTACACTACCCAGTGGGAGGTCCGAGCCGACGTCTTGTTTGCACAGCGCAAGAGAGAATGTTTCGACATCCTCGTCTATCTGATGCCATGCAACCTGACTAGCGGTATCTTTGAGTACCACCTGGTAGAAGTCCTTTCCGTAGGCAGCAAACACAGTCCGGAGGATTGCATGGGTTTGGAGGAAGAGATTCCATGCTGTTTGAACATAGGCAAGAGTCCATGGGACCTCGCCATCGCCGTCAAGGAAGAGGTAATTGACCATGCCATGGGTCTTCAGCATAGAGTGGGCAATTGCAGAGGACTGGAAGTCTGATGCCGGAAGCACATCCTCAATGTTGTCAATGGGTGTTCTTGTAGCTGCGGCTACCGATGGAAGAATGTTATTGATTGCTTCGACGAAGGAGAAGGGAGCATAAGGCAGCAGCGAGCTCTGAGTGGCCGCTTCCACTGATTTCCTGAAGATAGCAGCGGCCATGTCCTCTAGGACTGGGGATTGGAAGATGTCCTGGACTGTCAAAGTCAGACCAGCAGATCGGGCATGGCTGGTTAGCTTCATGGCGCTGATAGAATCACCTCCAGAGCGGAGGAAGTGGTGGTTCTTGCCCAAAGTATCTTCTTCAACATGCAGAACCTTGGCCCATAAACCGCGGAGTTGCAGTTCCATGGGTGTGGTGGGTTCGACCTTGAGACTGCTGGCCAGCGAAAAAGTCAAGACATCCTCTCTCGAAAGCGATGTTACAAGCTCGCGCAGTTGGCGACGGTCAGACTTGCCATTCATAGTCAGGGGCACGCGAGAGAGAGGAATGAACATGGACGGGACCATGTACGAGGGGAGTTGCTGACTGAGGGTCTGTTGCAACACTGCCAGCTCCTCGCGGAGGTCATCAGACATGTCCTTGATTTCAACAGGACCACTGCGGTTGCTGTAGTGTAGGTAGGCTACCACAATCTGCCGGGAGTGGGTTGGATCCTGTACTGCATCTACACTCACGTGGGCGAGGGTAGGCATTGCCAGTCGAACAGCATGTTCGATTTCACCTAGCTCCACACGCTGACCACGGACCTTGACCTGAGTGTCTTTGCGCCCGACAAATCGGATCGTGCCGTCGGAATTCCAGCGTACTAGATCGCCCGTGCGGTAGAACCGGGAGTCAGGGCGGATCGCCCAGACAGGGTTCGACACAAATGATTTCGCTGTCTTTTCAGCATCGTGAAGATATTCACGCGCGAGAGTTGGTCCCTCCAGAAGGAGCTCTCCAACACATCCTAGGGGCGTCAGGCGGTTGGGGTCCTGAGGATCAGCGATCCAATAGAGGGCTCCGATTGATGGACCAAGGTTCGCTGGGTCACTCGTTGCAGTAGCCGGTGGTGCACCGCTGCAATAGACGGTTGTCTCAGCTGGGCCGTAGCATACAATGAGATCAAGAACATTGTGCCATTTGGAAATGATGTCGCGTGTGGATGCCTCACCTCCAAGAACAAGCTTCTTCAAGGAGGGAATGTTTGTTGGCAGTAGAGCGGCAACAGTAGGTGTCATAAACGCCCAATTACACTGGAAATCGTTGATTGCACCAGACAGATCATTCAGGCGCTGTTCATCAGACGGCACGCAGATGCATCCGCCGCGTTGCAATGTTGTGAAGATGTCTGCACAGCTAACATCGAACGTGTATGCAGCAAACTGCAAAAGTCGGGTTCCTGGACCAATCTCCCAACGCGTTCCATGGGCCTTTGAGCTTGAGCAAAGAGAGCCATGGGAAATGACAATACCCTTGGGCTTGCCGGTTGACCCGGATGTAAAGAGAACATATGCCGCGTTCCGAGGGTGGAGCGATGGTAGGTCAAAGTCTAAGTTTTGGAGACTGGATATGAAGTCCTCTGTCACCGTCACAGTCTTCAAAGAAACCGAATTTGCGAGAATTGCCGAGTGACGGGGATTTGTAAGAAGGACTGTCGCCTGGGCATCTTTGACAATGGTCTCAAGACGAGCTTGAGGATGGGCAGGGTCAAGATTGACACAAGCACCACCGGCCTTCATGACGGCCATTTGTGCGACAACAGCCCATCTGGATTTGTCAAAGCACATAGGAACCAGAGCCTCGGGGACTACTCCAAGGGAGACGAGGTGGCGAGCGAGAGTTGTCGAGAGCTGATCGAGTTCACCGTAGGTCAGCTGGCCGTCCCAAGCGTCGATAGCCAACGCGTCCGGCCGCTGGGAGACTTGGTCAGCAAAGATGACTGGCACAGTCAACTCAACGGTTTCTGGGAACTCGCGATTCCATTCAATGATTTGCTCCATGTCTTTATCACCGAAGAGCTCAACGGAAGCCACCTGAGACTCGAGATTGGTGGGTTCGGTGAACTGTTCCAAAATATGCTCGAAGTGGTGCATCATGGCCTTCAACCGCCAGCTTGAGAGGACATTTTCGTCATGGCGGGCTTCAATGATAACTTTGTCGTCCGCTACAAAGCACTCGACAACCAAGGGGTAGCTATCGAAGTCTTCGAGCGGCAGCTCAACCTCCTCCAATCCGGGCAGGAGATCACCCGTTGACGAGGTGTCTGAGACGGGTTGAATGACAAACAGATTTTGGAATTCCACTGCTCGGGAGCAATCCAAGCTGATGCCAGCAATATTCTGCAACCCAAAGTGCTCATGTGGGATCATGTTTGTCGATTGTTGCTGAACCTGAGCCAAGAACTCACTGATTGAGAGTTTCGGTGTCATAGTCATTCTCACAGGCACAGTTGTAATAGTCGGACCGATCATGGCGTCAATACCAGAGACCGCACTGTTGCGACCAGAAAGGGTCATTCCAAACAGAACATCCTCGCTATCTGTGTACCGGGCGAGAAGAAGTCCCCAGGCAGCTCGGAGAATGGTGGCCTTCAGAATGTCGGAATTTGCGACATTGGACATAAAGATTTGATGCTGCACTGTGCCTCGAACGGACGGGCGGTAGGATGGCGAAGGCAATTCAGGGAATGTGGTAGGTCTGGGACCAGAAAGTTGGTCTGCCCAGTAAGATTGCGACGACTGGGCATCTGTGGACTGCAAATGCTTGATGAATGTGTTGAATGGAGCAGTATCGGGGCAGTGACCATGTTCGTAGGCGGAATTGACCTGATTCAGGATCAGTGGAAGAGACCAACCATCGTAAGTGGCATGGTGCGCGGAGAAAATGAAGTGACGGTCTTCAGTAAGAGCAAAGCGCAAAGGCGGGGCTCCGTAGACTAGTCCTTCATTCAAGTCCTGCTCCAGGTATTTCTCTAAATTCACTGCATTCCTCCACTTGATTCTGTCTTTCAGGACAACTTGTACAAATCCTGCATCAGATGTTGGCACAAAGCGCGTGCGCAACGTCTGGTTCTTCTGGATGACCATTTCCCAGGCTGATTGGAAGCGATGAACATCCAGAGCTGGACCCATTTTGAAAACCTTTCGCAGCATGTAAGCCTTGGGATTAATCATCGAGATGGCAATCATGCCCTCTTGGAGGGGACTTGCGGGGAACACGTCTTCAATCGCGTCCTTTGGAAGTGAATATTGGCTGCTGATATCACTTAAGAATCCAGAGATGTCTGGAGTGGAGTTCAGCAACTCAAAGGGCTGGAGAGAGACAATAGCTTGGTCGTCTTTGGGTGCTTTGGCGGCCAATGCGGCGGCCAAATCGGAGAGCACGGGATACTGGAAGATATCGACGACGGTGACAGGGAAGTCCTCGGGCGAGGTAGCAGCCATTTTCATTGCCGAGAGAGAATCACCACCAATCCTGAAGAAGTTGTCATCGGCTCGGATACCTTCCATGGGGACCTTCAGGATGCGATGCCATTGTTCTTGAACCTTCTTCTCCAGAACAGTGTGCGGTAGCCGGCGACTGTCTTCACGCAGCGAATAGCTCTTCAATTGCGCGTCACTCAAAGCAGACACTGCGTCTCGGAGCAGCTTTCTATCAAGCTTTTGAGCAGAAGTTGTCGGCATCCAGTTCGTGGGAATGTAGAGTGACGGTTGCATGTATGATGGCAGGACCTTCGCAAGATGAGCCTTGAGGTCTTTGATCAAGTCTTTCGTCTCCAAGCTGATTTCCGCCAGGAGCTCGGTGTCCGCCAGCCTCAAAGGCTTGAAAATAAACACAGCGAGAAGAGCTTGCTCCTTTTCTCCGTGAGGGAGCACAACTTCAACTGCAATTTGTTGATCAGCGCTCAGATGACGCTGGATTTGATGCTCGATCTCCGACAACTCAATTCTTTGACCACGGAGCTTGATCTGTGTGTCTCTTCGGCCCAAGTATGTGATCGAGCCATCGACGTTGTAACGAACTAAATCGCCGGTCTTGTAGAATCGTTGAACGGAGCCCTCCACTGTGGGATAGAAACCAGGATTACGAATGAAAGCTTGATCGGTCTTTTCTTGGTCGTGGAGATATCCTCTCGCCAAAGTATGGCCCTGGACCAAAAGCTCACCTATAGCACCAACAGGGGCTAACTGGTCGTGGTTGTTCGGGCGAGCAATCCAGGCAACGGAGCTCACAGCATAACCCAGATTATCACACTGGTCATTGTTGCCTTCGAAAGTTTTCATGACCGCGAACTAAGTGTACTGTTAGCATATATTTGCAAGAGTAGAGTGAGAGATTACTTACCACACATGTCTCAGTAGGCCCGTATCCGTTCATGAGACGTAGGCTGTCGGCCCAAGCGTGAATGTTATCTTCATGCAAGGCTTCTCCACCAAGAATGAGAGTCTTGAGAGTAGGAACCTGCTTTGGTTGAAGAAGACGCACCACCGACGGGGTCAGGAAAGAGGTGTTGGCTTCCATTCGATTGATTGAGCCAGCAATATCACTCATTCGTTCCCCATCAGATGGAAGGCAGATGCAGCCGCCGTAAGTCAGAGTTGTGAAGATCTCGAGAATGCAGGCATCGAATGTGAATGCTGCGAATTGGAACATCCGAGTGGCAGAGCTACACCCGATCAGTTGTCCATGATGAGTGACACTGGTGCTGACAGCTGCATGTTCCATGACCACGCCCTTCGGGGTACCAGTTGAACCCGAGGTAAACAACACGTATGCCACGCTGTCAGGAGAAACGGGGCTAGAGGATATACTTGACACCTCATGATTCCATGCATCGACAGATTCAGAAACCACGAGGACATTTCGTACTAACCCAGTAATCAAATCCACATTTCCTTGAGCAACCAGCACCAAAGAAGACGATGTTTGCTGAATGATCAACTCCAGACGAGTTGCCGGGCTAGAAGGATCCAAGGGAATAAATCCAGCACCGGCCTTCATAATCGCAAGCATGGAGATGATTGCCCAAGATGACTTGTCAAAGCAGATTGGAACTAGATCATTGTGTTTGACACCCATGTCGACAAGAACTTGGGCGAGCTGGGCAACTTTGCGTTCTAGTTGCGAATAAGTCATCTCTCCATCCCAGGAAGTAATCGCTGGTGCGTTTGGCAAGGCCTTTGCATTTCTTTCAAAGAGCGCGTGCAAAGGCTCATTGACTGCTGGGGGCATGGAAGAATTCCACTTGAGGACCTGGTCTTTGGCCGATTTGCTGAAAAGGTCAACAGAGTTCACAGTGGTAGAGGAATTGGAAATGATCCAATCAAATGCAGCGGACAAAGCTCCAGAGACCTGTACTGCATATTCTGGAGACAGTCGAGAAGTGAGATAGCCTAGATCGACCGTAAATCCGTTGGAGTCGGTGTCTGCGACATTTACAGTGATATCATACTATGAAGGAAATAACTTGTTAGTCATGGAAACAGTCCGCATTGTCAAAAAAAAAAAAACTTACCTCTGTAGGATCTTGTCCTTCAAGATATGTCATCTGTAAATCACCCATCACCAGACTTGCGAGATCCCGGCGCTGGAAACTGACAACTGTATTGAACAATGGCTTTCCTGTCACTCCCAAGGCATGGTGGATTTCCGCCAAGCCGACATGTTGGTGTGGAAGCATGTTAATATATTCATGGTGTAGATCATGCAACTCAGAGGTGATAATTTTGCTGCCGACTTGCGCCAGGTTGGTCGTACACACCAGCATGTTGATGAACGGACCAACTGCAGTCTCCAATCCTTCGATGGGGATTTCTCTTCCTGCCGTAAGATATCCAAAGCTGACCTGATCTTCGCCCGAGTATGCCTGAAGGACCAAGGACCATGCCAAACGAATGACATTTGCCAGCGTGATATTGTTCTCTTGACAGAACGCACGAACTTGCTTATTGTCAGGGACAATAACATCTACAGTCTTCATCTCCTCTTTCACCTCGCCTGAGACTCCCAGCGCAGGGAAGTGACAGGGTCGCACATCGTGCAGGCGATTGGACCAGAACTCCAACCCTTCCGCAGCTGGCTGGGACTGGATGTAGGAAATATAATCACTGTATGGAATGGCTGGCGATTGTGGGAGCTGATTGCTGTATGCGGAGACGAGATCATTGATCAAGACAGACATCGCAGTTCCATCCATCAAGGCATGGCTGATATCGAGCCGGAAGTAGAGTGATCCATCAGCACATTGCACCACGACCAGGCGATGAGGGGGCTTCGAAGTCGATGATGACAAGGGCTCATAGGACTGGAGGAGGCTCAAAGCCTCAGCCGCGGACTCAGCTTGGACAATTAGCGTAGTTGGGCGATGGTTACGAAGAACCATCTGATCAAATGGTCGCTGTGAAATTCCCTTGAGGAACACAGTTCGCAGAATTGTGTGGCGATCAACCACATCTTGCCATGCCGAAGACAGACGTGCGGCGTCGAGGGGACGGCCTTCGCACGGGTCGATTCGCATTATAGCGTGGTAGAGATAAGCATCTTGAAGACGAAGCTGGCTGAGTAAGATACCCTCTTGAAGTGGCGAGCAGGGGTAGAGATCCTCAATATCCTCGACAGTAAGATCGAGATCTGGTAGTCTTGAGCTCTGCAGCTTATCTAACTCCGAGTAAGAGATGTCGAGAAGAGGATAGTCACTCCGAGTGAGTGTCACTTCCGTGCGGGTCAGACTCGTCGAAATCTCCTTCAGAGCAGCAGTGTAGTTCTCAATCCACTGGTGGATACGGTCGACATGCTGCATTTGGCGATTGAAGGTGAAAGAAATATGGGTACATCCATTGATCACGTAGACATTGATCTCAAACAGAGCATAGCGTCGCACGGATGGTCCCACATCTCCCTTGTTAAACGGAACGAGATTGAAGATGCCGTCAGATCGCTCTAGACCTTGGTACAGTCCGAGATAGTTGAACACGATTTCAACGGGCATGTGGTCGGCGAAGGCTTTGATGCCTTGCTCGTTGAGGTACCTCGATGTGAAATACGACCAACCGTTTGCTGGAAGGTTGCGCCTCTGGTCTTTCACGCCACGAACAACATCTGCAGGAGCTGTGCTTGCGTCCATTTCGGATACATGGAAGGGGAAAACGGTGGTAAACCAACCGACCGAGTCGGACAGATCAATCTCACTAGTCCACGGCTCGCGGCCATGGCCTTCGTTGAACACTGCAGGTGGCGCTCTCTGGAATGTTTTTGCATAGGATGTGAACAAAGCAGCGATGAGGATATCCAAAGGCTCTGTTTTCATTGCCTGATGACAACCGGTGAGCAAGGCTTCACTCTCCTGTGATGGCAGAACAGCATTGAGTTGTTGCGTGTCACCAGCAAAATTGGGAACATCTTCCATTCCCCAGTAACCATAGTCCGCTTTGGGAATAGTATAAGGTAGAGCTTTGTTTGGTGGAAGATTCTCCGCAGCGTATTGTCGTTGCAATTGCTGCCACTGTTGGAAGGAGAATGGAGGGGCTTGAGAGATTTCCCCTGCGATGGAGTCTTCTAGTTCTTGGAAAATAATTCTCCAAGAAACCAGATCAATGACCAGGTGATGAGCGACGAGGAAGAAGAGAGGTTTCTGTCCTGGGATGGTAAAGTGCTCGGCGGAGAACACAGGGCCCATCTGAATATCAAGCTCCTCTTGCGCGTGCTGTGCCAAGATCAGAGCGTTTTCTTCACTCTCAACCGCATGTTCTCTGAAACGATACGCTGAGGTGCTGTGAGCAATCAATATTTGCTTCCATTGGGAATCGCGCGACTGGCGGAATCGAGCGCGAAGCATTGAGTGACGCTGGACGACTTTATCGACTGCGTCTCTTAACTGGGCCACTGGCAAGTCACCGGACAGGCGGAAGAGGAAACTCTGATTGAACTGATTTGCCGCAGCATCCTGGCTTCCCTGAGAGATGTTTTGGAAGTAGAACTGCTGAATTGGAGTAAGGTCAAATGGAACGTCCAATCGATCGGACTGTTGGTATATATTGCTGCCATCGACGGGTTGCAGAAGGTCGACCAAAGATGCAATGCTAGTACTGCGCATCACATCCTTGAAGAGAAGCTTGAGGCCCTCATTTCGGCATTTGACGACCAGCTGCATCGCAGTGATCGAGTCACCTCCGAGCTTGAAGAAAGATGATTGGAGAGAGACCTTGCTGGAAGGTAAATTCAGAACTCGTCCAACGATCGCCTGCAGGTGCTCTGCGGCATCGGATTTGGGAGCTTCTGTGGAATAGGCCTCTTGTTCCTTCTCAGCCAGTGCTTCAAAGTAAATTTCCTGATTCATGTCTTCGACCCATCCCTTAATCTGACGCCTGTCAAGCTTTCGTGACAGTGTCAATGGAAGGCTGTGACACAGTAACCAAACAGAAGGTACCATGTAACCTGGGAAGATTTCTATGAGTCGCTGACGGATGGATGCGATTTGCTCGATAGCCTGATCCTTGTCGGTGTCTTTTCTGAATGGAATGACACCCTCGAGAGAGATGGACTGATTGGCGATCTCATTCTTCGGTGCTACCAAGGCCACAAGCTTCTTCTTGCACGGACCATGGCTGGGGAAAACAAGAGTCGTCTGAAGGACAGAGGGGTGTCGGCCGATCTCTTCTTCAATGTCCCAGGTGGGCACACGTTGTCCGTTAAGCTTGATCTGTCCGTCAGCACGTCCGAGGAACAACATGTTGCCATCCTCCAAAAGCCTGACAAGATCTCCGGTTCTGTATAATCGCGTTCCCTCCTTGACTGCGCCCCTCCACCTTGGAGGTTGAATAAAGGCCTTGGAAGTCAGCTTTGGATCTAAATATCCACGCGTCACGATAGGCCCCTCGATCAATAACTCGCCGGCGCAGCCCGCCGGGACTAGCCGTTGACTGTTTGCGGGGTCGGTGACCCAGAAGAGGCACCCATGGGCTAGTCCAATACTGTTTGCGGGCATGGAGCCCGCCGAGTCCGCAAAGGAGGCCATGACCTAGAAATTGTTAGTAGCATATCACAATATTGTCAGGATTGGTGGCTCACAGTGGTCTCAGCCGGTCCGTATGAATTGATCACACGCAAATGATCCGTCCATTTACCGGGAAGGTCGTTAGGCACAGCCTCACCGACAAGACCCAATGTCTTCAGTGTTGGAACTGCCTTAGGTGAGAGCGTGAGAGTCAGGGAAGGGGTGAGGAAGGCAAACGTAACTCTCATTCGAGTCATTGCACCGGCCAGGTCGTTGAGACGTTCGTCATCTGAGGGGATACAAACACATCCTCCAACACACAAGGCTAGGAAGATCTCACCGTTGCTTGTATCGAATGTGTAAGCAGAGAATTGAAGCACACGCGAGGAGTTGTCGATTCCCATGTCAGAATTGTGATGCACCAGTGAGCATACACCACTGTGCCGAACAACTATACCCTTTGGTTTCCCTGTACTGCCGGACGTAAAGTTGATCATGGCAGCGTTTTCTGGGCTTGCCTTTTCAAGGACCCCCAGGTCACCTACAGGCAGCGTAGAAAAGAATTCGGGTGCGACGACTATTGCATGGTCCACCAAGTCTCCAACCAAAGCTCCATATGCTTCAGATCCAGCAAGAATTACACGGCAATTGGTGGCCAGGATGACTTGTTCGAGATGCGACCTTGGGTGAGTCGGACCCATCGAAGTATAGGCACCGCCAGCTTTGAGTACTGCCAACATTGCCACGACAGTCCATGCAGATTTGTCGAAGCAAAGAGCAACTACCTTCTCCGGCCCGATACCAATATTGGCAAGTCTGCATGCGAGTTTGTCGGATAGTTCATTTAGCTCTGAGTAGGTGAATGACGCGTCCCACGACTCGACAGCCGGTGCGGATGGATTTGCCAAGGCTTGCCGGCGCACTTCATCATGAATGCAACTGGAAATAGCCTCGGGAACAACACCATGATTGTTCAAAGACATCAGGTGGTGGTGTTGCTGGTCTCCAAGCAAGTCAAAGTCTCGGAGTTCTTTAGTTGGTGAAGCCAGCAAGTTGGCAAGAATAGATTTGAATGTCGACCCCAGCATTTCAGCTTTTTCGTCAGACAGAAAAGTGGTCCAGTAGTTGATGTCGACGTCAATGTCAGCATCGCCAACGGTGATGCTCACACTGAGATCGTATTCCGTGGGGTCAGCGCCCGCCAAATACTCCACGGAGATACTGCTACTCCTTTCATCTGATTCAATCATGGATCGTTGCAAAGACAGAGTGGTGTTAAAGAGACGTTCTCCGGAGAGGCGCAAGTGATGCTGGACCTCTGCCAAAGAAGTATGCTGGTACGGCAAAGACTCGAGGAAATCATCGTTAATTTTGCGGACAATGTCGATGAGCCTTGAAGAGTCATTGACTTCGATGCGACAGGGAAGCATGTTAATGAATGGACCCACGGCATGGTCCAAATCAAGGTCATCAGCATCGCGCCCAGATGAAAGATAGCCGAAGGAAACATCTGTGTTCCTGGTGTATAACCGCAATACGAGTGCCCATGCGGCCTGGAACACATTGGCAATGGTCAACTCATTATCTTTGCAGAATGACTGAAGTGTGGAGATCATGTCGGTGACTGGCAGCTTGACCACCCGCAGCTCCTTTTCGGGGGCCGCGTTGTCCAAAAGCGCGGGGAACATGGCTGGCTGCATGTTGTTCAAGTACTTCGTCCAGAATGAGGTGGTTTGCTCGCGCGACTGACGTTGCCAGAAAGCGATATAGTCACTGTACAAGGGCCCCGCGGGGATGGTATTATCGTAAGCTGCTCTGATGTCACCGAGGAGGATGGGCATCGATGCGCCGTCAATCAAAGTATGACTGAGCTCCAGATTGAAGTACAAAGCATCTTTGTCCTCGAAAACAGTGATACGGTGCGGGGGAATGGGCTGGTTGTAGTCGACGGGGTATTCCTGATCATATCGAAGCAAGCTCTCGAGGCTCGCCGCTTTTTCGACCCGTGGCGCATACTCTTTCAGTACAATCTGACTGTACAAAGCATCCCCTGAAAGTCCTTCAACGAAGAAAGTACGCAAAACGGAATGGCTCGCCACGACACGAGCCCATGCTTGGATGAGCTTATCGAGACTGAGTGGCTGTGATGCATCCACAGCACGGATGGCACAAAGAGCGGAGAATTTGTATGTCTCCGGGGCCTGGGCCTGACTTATCAGGATACCCTCTTGCATTGGCGAGCAAAAGTACGCGTCCTCGATGTCGGACACGCCTGCGTATCCCAGAGTCTTCACATGTGAATCAAGGTCGGACGGAAGCATGTTGGGCAAGAGACGGAAAGCTTGTCCACCGGTCTTGGACAAATGGGCGGAGTTTGTGATGACTGTTGCTTCTTTCGCGATCTGGCGGATAGACTTGCTTTTCAAGATGCTCTTCACGGGACATTGAATGCCACGAGCCCTGGATCGGGATGCAGTTTGCATAGCAGTGATACTGTCTCCTCCTAAAGACAGGAACGACGCAGTCATCAATACTTGTGCCTCGGGAATGTTGAGCACCGAGCTAACAATCTCCCTCACGTCTGTTTCCATCTTGTTGACTGGCAAGTTGTCGACATTAGAGGACTCGGTTTGCTCCACGTTGCCCACTACCTGCTCCAACTCTTGAACCCATTCAACAACCGACGTGCGGTCTGACTTACCGTTTC
The DNA here is from genome assembly GCA_005250745.2 of Penicillium sp. CF01. Classification (NCBI taxonomy): domain Eukaryota; kingdom Fungi; phylum Ascomycota; class Eurotiomycetes; order Eurotiales; family Aspergillaceae; genus Penicillium; species Penicillium sp. CF01. Next base: position 1,353,292 of record RFFF02000028.1, read on the forward strand.
GGGTCACAGGAATAGAGTGCACGACAAGCCAGGTGTGGGGTATCATGTAGGAAGGTAAACGTGTTGCAAGCCATTCTTGCAAGGGCAATATATCGAGTTGCGAGTTGACTCGCAACTCGATCCCAGTCTTACCTAGGGCATGAACTTGGTCGTTCAAGCTCAAAACTGCGACTAGCTTGCCTGCCAATTTGCCCTTGGTGGGGACCAAAGCCAAGGCATTCTGGACCAGCTCATGCATGAGCATGGTCCGGTCAATCTCGCCCATCTCCACGCGTTGGCCATGGAGCTTGACTTGGTGATCACGACGACCAATGAAATGGCAGGATCCGTCGGAGTTGTAGCGGGCAAGATCGCCGGTCCGGTAAAGCTTAACCTGTCGGGCCGAGGTTTCTCCGGACGCGTCGCGCGTTTGATAACGCGACAACCATGCAGGAGGATCAATGAAGGCCGCCTTGGTCTTTTCCTCGTCTTTCAGATAACCTCTAGCAACGATTGGGCCTTCAATCAAAAGCTCGCCCACTGCACCCACGGAGCAAAGCTTGTTCGGATTTTCGGCCTCGGTGATCCACATCCGCGCACCAAGTCCATATCCAATGTTGCGAGGCGAGGCAGATGCTGGGACATTCTGCAGTCCAGTACTCCAAACCGAGCATTCTGCGGGGCCATAGATGTTGACAAGGTTGGTGTGATTGGCCCAGGTGGTGATGTTGTCTTCTCGCACAGCCTCACCGCCCAACGCCAATGTGGAGATTCCAGGAACTTCGGAGGGATGCAGCAGGCTCACGACGGAGGGGGTCAAGTACACGACCTTTGCGTTCATTCGGTTGATGACACCCGCAAGATCGTTCATCCGCTCTTCCTCGCTAGGAATACACAGCGTGCCACCGCTCATCAAGCAAGTAAAGGTCTCACCAATACTGACATCGAAAGTGTACGATGCGAACTGCAAAACCCGAGATTCCGGATAGTTCATCGCAGGGCCGTGAGCCATGGCACTGCTGCAGACTGCGTGATGCTCCAAGCAGATACCCTTGGGTCGCCCAGTTGATCCGGACGTGAACACAACGAAGGCAGGATTGGAGGGCGTGACTGCAGAGGCAGGGGATTGACCTTCATGCGTGGACTGGCCCTGGAGCAATGCATCGATGGTATTCGGCCCAAGAACGACCACATTCTGTACCAGTCCTTCAAACAGCAATTCGTAGCCCTCTGCAACAATGGCCGTGATGGCCTCACATTGCTCAACCATCTGCTCACGTCTGCTGCGCGGGTGCTCGGGGTCAAAGGCAACACATGCTCCGCCTGCCTTCAATGTGGCCAACTGAGCAACGACTGTCCAACGCGATTTAGAAAAGCCGATCGGCACAAAGACCTCCGGCCCAACGCCTTTTTCAATTAGCAGTGCCGCCAGACGGTTGGTGATAGCGTCCAGTTCCTGGTAAGTGAAGCTGCCATCCCAGGCATCAATAGCAACTGCTTGTGGGCGTATGGCGACTTGTTTCGAAATCAAGTCATGCACGCAGACTTCAAGGTCATCCCATTCCTTGCTGTTCCAACCTGCAATTTGAGTTTGATCACGCTCACTCAGCATGGTCAAATCGGCCAGCTTGGAAGAATGGCTATGGATCACAGTATTGATAGATTGGCGGAATGTGGCCAAAACATTCTCGGCCATTCCCTCGCTGAGAGTTGCGCGGGAATGGCGAAGTGTTACTGAAACCCGTGCCTGGGAGACGAAAATGTTGACGGAAACATCATACTGAAACAAGTTAGCAAAACTGATCCACCAAGATGAGTGCACCCAAAAATCCAGTCTTACTTCTGTGGGATCCTGTTCTCCGACAACTCTGAATCCTATGTCGTTTTTGCCTTCGCCACTAAAGATATCTTCACCCAGGGCACTCTGGAGTGACATAATTGTGTTGAACAATGGTTTCGAAGTGCCAAGCGCATGTTGAATCTCCGCAACGGAGCAGTGCTGGTGGGGAAGACCTCTTAAGAAGCTTTGCTGAGTTTCCCTTGCGATCGAGGCGATTGTTGCTTCAGGTGACAACTGCATCCGGTAGATCATCATGTTGATGAAAACACCGACTGCCTCACTGATCTCGGACACAGGCATCTCACGTCCTGCAGTGAGGTATCCGAACGAGACATCGTCTTGTCCTGTGTAAGCCTGAAGGACCAGTGCCCATGCTGCCTGGAACACAGTGGCGGGTGTGAAGTTGTGGGCAGCGCATAGCTCGTACAGCGCATCCACACCCTCAATATCCATTTTGACCTCGCCTGGCTGACCTCCAAGGGCCACATCGTCGTTGAGAATAGGCATGTGACAGGGGGACGCGGCTTCCAAATGCTTGGTCCAATACTCCAACGAAGAATCAACAGAAAGCTGCTGGATGTAGTCGATGTATGAGGAGTACTTGACCTCGCGGTCTTTGGGTAGATTGCCCTCATATGCTTGACAGAGGTCGCGAAGCAAGATCAGAATGGACACTCCGTCGACAAGGGCATGACTGATGTCAATGGTGATGAACCGTTTGCCGTTGCCTGTAGTGGAGACCACAAACACTACTGGCGGTTCGAGGGCAGTGTCTGTTCGAGTGAACTTATCATGCGCCTGCCAGAAGGCCTCTTCGTTGTCGACGTTCCATTCTATCACTTGTGGCTTGCTCTGTTTGAGAACGAGCTGGTCGAAGAGTCCATCTTCAGTCTCAGTCTCGACCATGATCGTGCGCAGTGCAGGATGGCGGGCAGTGACATGTCTCCAGGCATCGAACAAGCGCTGATCGTCAATCTCAACTCCTTGGCGGGAGAGCACCTCACAGGTGATGCGAAGCTGGTAGCTTTCGGGGTCTTGCTCCTGGCTAAGGAGAATTCCTCGCTGTACAGACGATAGTCCATACACATCCTGGACTGAGTGGACATCCAGGCCGACCCTCGACAGGCGCTCTTGGTCCAAAGCAGGCGAATACGTTCGGACTGCTTCAGTGGTAGGAGGGACAACTAGACCTCGGCTCTCAATCGTTTCGGCGAGTTCGATCAAGGTTTCGCTTTGCATGATATCTTCGAAGACAACAGAAAGTCCCTGGCGACGCAATCTGTCGAGTAGTTGCGTCGCCTTGATTGAGTCACCACCATTCTGAATCCAGGATTTGTTCAACCAGAGGTCTTCGGGCTTTTCCAGACCCAGAAGCTCGCAGCCAAGTTCTTCCATTTGACGCTCGCGATCGTTGGACGGGCCAACTCTCTCAACTCCACTGTTCTTGCCCATGAGAAGGTCATGTGTCTCCACAGACATATCTTGGACGAATCTGGCTACCGCCACTCCGTTCTGCTTTCCGGAGACGGTCAGTGGGATCGACCAAACTGGTACCCAGACCGTTGGCATCATGTAACCTGGTAGCTGCTTCGAGACAGCTTCCTCCACGGCATCAAGATGTTCTTTCGCGATGCGGTAGTCATCGTCCGTGAGCAACTGAAGCGCGCGTCCGTCGCGTTCGAGCTCTTTCAGGGAAACCACAGCCGTCAGCTTGGCCTGACAAGGGCCAGTCCTCGCGAGTATAACGGAGACTTGTCTAACAAGTGGATGAGCGGCAATGCGGTGTTCGATCTCCCCCAATTCGATTCGAAGACCTCGTAGCTTGACCTGATTGTCCTTTCGTCCAATGAAGTGCACGCTACCGTCTTCATTGAAGCGGGCCAGATCACCCGTCTTATACATTCGTGAGAACGGCGTAGGAGTGACTTTCGACCACTTGGCGGTGTCCAGGAAAACCGCCTTGGTCTTTTCAGGCTCGTGGAAATACCCCCTAGCAACAATTGGGCCCTGGATCACTAACTCGCCAGGTGCTCCCACCGGAACGAGCGCATCGTGGTCATCGGCTTTCACGATCCAGCACGATCCTCCCAGTGGGTGGCCAATGTTCATTGGGTTTGTGCTCAGAGACAGGGGAACATTGGCTGTGGCTGCAATAGATGCCTCGGAAGGACCATAACCGTTTGCCAGACGCACGTGGGGTGCCCAGACCTTGATGTTCTCCTCCAAGACTGCCTCGCCGCCCAGTACCAGAAACTTGAGCGTGGGAACTTGACTTGGATTCATTGACTTCACCAAAGAGGGTGTAAGGAATGCCCAGGTGATTTCGAAACTCTGGATGCAGAAGGCAGGCCCTTGTGATCGTTCCTGGTCGTTTGGAATACACACACAAGCACCAGAGATAAGTGAGGTTATTATCTCCAGGATACTGACGTCGAATGTGAATGACGCCAGTTGCATAACTCGATCTGTGGAATCCATTCCTGATGCTTTCTGCTGCGCCCGAGACCCGGTAAGGAACTGCTGATGCTCGATCACGCAGCCTTTTGGCTTGCCCGTCGATCCAGAGGTGAAAATAATATACAATGTGTTTGAAGGGGTAGCTGTTGATGCCAGATGGCTTTCTTGAGTACTCGATTCCAGCGACTCCAAGAAAGCAGGATTGATACACAGAACCTCTCCGTCGAACCATTCCATGTTAGGAGCGTGCTCTGACGTGGTAAGAATCCATTTGGTCTTCACTTGGTCCGCGATCTCCTGGTGTCGCGCAGTCGGATGCGAAGGATCCAAGAACAATATGGCACCACCAGCACGAATAACGGCCATCATGGCCACAATAGCCCAAGCACATTTTGGGAAGCACAAAATCACCACTTTTTCGGGGCCTACCCCAAGGCTCTGTAGGTGGATGGCGAGTAGTTTAGTCAGACGATCCAGATCTTGATACGTCAAGACAACTTCAGCTGTCCGCACTGCCTCATTCAGTGGTCTCTGTCGAATTGTCTCTTCAAAGAGAGGACCCACACAATCTTCCACTGGCTTTGGAAGATTAGTACCCCAGGTCTGTAGTTGTCTCTCGGTTTCAACGTGAATGAGGTTGAACTGCGAGATTTCTCGCTTAGGGTCAAACTTGAGCTGAGAAAGTAGCTCGCTGACTGTGTTTGCAACATGCTTTGCAAAAGATGGTGCAATGTGACATTTTTGGTGAAGGAGAGAAATTTCCATCTCATCCTGTCCATCCACAACTAACAATGAAATTTGAAACTAACACACAATCAGTATACAACATAACACATGATTTTTGAACTTCGCTTACCTGATTCAAAATATCGGGAATTTCTTCCTTGGTATTCGCAAAGGAGACGGCCGAATTGCAGGGCAACTCCAATGTGATGTCTTGAATAGTTCTCTTTCCTTTCGCCAATGACCGAATCAATTCGATCATTGTAGCTTGTTCATCTACCTCTGCGGATACCAGCTCAAGGAGTTCATTCTTGAACACCGAGCCTGCGCAGACAGCTCCATGTCCCGTGAAAGTTTTCAAAATTAGGCCCCATAAGGCAAGGAAAACGTCGGGCACAGAAACATCCTCAGTGCGACAGAAGTCGTGTAGCCATGACTGAAAGTCTGTTGATGGCAATTCAATCGAAAATTGCGCATTGGCGATGTTTAATTCTTCGCCCTGCTCCGGAAGCAAGGCAGGAAACTTGCACTCCATTGCCGCGAGTTCGTCCATGTTGCTCATGGTTACTGAGTTCGTGATTTTGGTCGGCCTCAGAATGTTCGGAAACAGCAACAGATTTTGTCACTGGTTTGGCCGGTGTAGAGTCTGGTCTGTCTCGGCACGCGATGTATAAAAAAAAAAGCATTGATTAAGTTTCGTAAGCATCAATCAGTCTATCTCCAACCTCGTGGTCGCTTGTTCTTCCATGCCTTCCGGTATTACTTTTCCTTAGTTCCATTTACCTTGCATTAGTGTGATTGAAATTCGCCGTGACCGAAATGAACCGCCCCCATCTTGTCCCGACACGATGGTCAACTTGATACAGTCATTGTGGCTGTCATGTATGAAGACCGGTAACTGCTGGGATGAGTCTTGATACATGTATTGGCTCACGTTTCATTTCTGTATTTAACCAAATACTGCTAACGGCGCTAGTACCACCGTGCATTACGCCAATGCGAGTGGTAAATTTTCCGTACCTGGTGGAGCTTACGGACATTACGGAGTAGAGCTCAGCTCACCCGGTACCGAAATTTACCAAGTTTCGTAATATCCGCCCGGGGGTGTTTTAATTACGCGGCTTACTCGGAAATGGCATGACCCAGCCCTAATAGACTGCAGCAGCTGGGACAGTCGGCACCGCAAGGCTGACCGCGTGGAAGCCCATATCACGAATGCTGACATTCAATATATCCCTCGTGGGTGGTGGGAACATTGGAAAACCTGTGTCCTAGGGAGGGGGATCAGACTCCGCCCCGCTTCAGTTTAGTAGTCTCGGGGATTAGGGCCCGGGGATCATTCCTCCCTTGTTCTCATCTCGCATACTTCAAACACTCCAGATTTTCATAGGTACCTTTGGGCCATTACTGACTTTTATGTGTATGTTTTCATCAGATTCTTCATTTAGTAGCTTCGAGGTACAGTGCTTTTGACGCATTTTTGCCCCGGGGCCGCTGTTGTTGCCTCTATATATTTCGGTTCATGCCCGGTGGATTCCAAGGTTGAGATGATTACGTTCATAAGTTTTGATGAAGCTTCCCATCGGATGAGGCGAAGACCAATACTGCGCATTGGAAATAGAATAAGAAGTGGAAATATAATTGTGTTATCATTATTTTAGACGCAACTCTGATGTGAAATTAGACTATCATTCCAACCTTAGAAGGTTGGAACCGTGGACCGCCCAGCGCAAATCCAGGGTTCTGGTAACATTGCAGCACTCGCGCGATTGCACCAGCGATTATGTTGATATCCACCTCGAGATTATACACGTGGCTTGAAGTGCAAGTATGGGCCCGTTTTAGCAGCTGTAAGATGGTCGAAAAGCTGGAACTCATTGACGCGTTGCCGCCCAAATGGACCATCTGGTTTGCCTTCGCCAATTTGACTCAGCTCTCCGGATGGACGATGCAAATCAAATGTCCACAAGACATGTGAGAGAACAAGGTGAAGCTCCACATACGCCAGACCCTTGCCAATGCAGCTTCGGGGTCCAATCGAGAAAGGATTGAAGGCAGATCTGGCTAGCTCAACATCACTCTGAATGAGCTCCGCTTCCTTGGGAATCCATCTTTCAGGACGGAAGTTGAATGGCTGGGGGTAATAGGCGGGATTGTGGTGGATACTATAGATACAAGTTCCGACGTCCACTCCGGGTGGAACGAATTCACCATCAACGTCGGCGCCTGCATCAGTCACCTCTCGCCACAATGCGCTGGCTGCAGAGGGAGAGAGACGCATGCTCTCTTCAATACAAGCACGCAAGAAGACACATTGGTGCATCTTTTGGCCCATGATGATCTCATTTGGAGCGTCAAAGACACCGCGGACCTCGGCTGTGGCCCGCATAAGTGCCTCAGGGTGATGTGTGAGGTAGAAAAAGCAAGCAGCCAGGGCAGTCGAAGTCGTATCAGTGCCAGCAACGATGAGAGTTGCACTCTCTCCTGCCAATTCCGCCATGCGAAGAGGCAGACCAGTCTCAGGGTCAATCGCCTTACTCAAGGTTGCGAAAGCGCCCTTCCCAGACTTGGTTGCGGATTGAATTCCCTGGCGGAGCATTTCCTCCACAAAATGAATAAACTTATCCCGAGCCCTGATGGCCTCGGGGAACAGGTACTTATCGAGTCTGAAGATAGCTAGCTCGGGCGCTTGAGACAATGCGCCGACGCGTACGTTAGACTTCTCGATCACATCCGGGACAAATCGATATCTTGGATCTCTTTGTGTACTCCAAGGCACTCCGAAAATCACGTTGCTCATCACATCAAAAGTGAAGTAGTCACTGAGGTGGCCAAGATCTTTAACAGGTGAAAACGACCCGACTGGAACAGGTTGGCTGTCATCACCCTTTCGCAATGCGTTGCACAAATGTTGAACTTGCTCAAGGATCACGCTTTCATACGATTTGAGGGTGTTATCCGAGAAGGCTTGACTAATGACTCGTCTCTTCTTGCCGTGTTTCTTCTTATCAATCACCGTTAAAGTGTTGGGTGCTCGATGAACCATAGCAGCATATTTTTGGGATTTTTGGAAATTCTTGCCGTGGGCGTAAACATCTAGAGAAATCAAATTTCGTTAGGATACGATTCGAAATTTGCGAGAGGAAAACACTTACCGTGAAGACCCTTTGCCGTATTCACCAAAAGACCGTTCGGTGCATATCGGACAAAATCACCATATTCCTCATGGCACCTCAGCATATCCACATGAAGATCACCTCGCCAGGAATGATATCCAGCGTAAAGGTTGGTGATCTTACCCAGCCATGGCCCTGGATACTTCGCGAGAGGATGAAAGAAAATTCGATAAGTCACAACAGCAATGGTCTTTAGAAATTGATTAGCGATGATCAACAGAAATTGCACAGAAGCGATTCGGGGGAGGTTTGTTTACATAGACTATCAGTGCCGCGAGCCCCAGGATCAGCACCCTGGCGGCCAGAGGAAGGACCCATTGAGGAAAGATCATCATGAGGATCAGTAGAGACAGTTAGTCGCCTCTCTGGTCAAGATCTCGGAGAATAAATAAAAACAAAGGAAAGATCGAATGCACGCGGGCCTCTACTTGGTTCATGCGCACCCAAGCAGGTCCGTTAGAAATGGATCTCACCATGCCTTCCACTCCACATGCATCGGTCTAACCGACAATTACTTCCAATCAGTAGACTTCCTTTTTCTTTTTTTCTACTCGGTCGTTTTTACGTATCAGGCAAATGGTGAATACCCACAGGGTTCTTCTGGGCTCGCGGTAAGCGAATACGCAAGGTATCGTGCATCGACTGTATTGTATTTGGTATATAATACCGGGACATACGATAATACGTGTCATACGCCTTGTCCATTGTAAAAAACATCCCATACAAATTAGGTATTCCAGTAACAAAGCCATAGTAGCCGAGATTACGGGGCTGAAACATATCAGAAAGAGCAATATAGTTGGCACTGTGAGACAAGTATGTAAATGGCGAATATATTCAAACTCCAATCAACTTCGCCATGGTATAAGCACTAACTCTTCAATCAGGCGTCCGCGGGTGCTTAGCAGCTTTAGTCCGCTCTTCTCGCTTGAACTAAACGTTATGGGATTGAAGCGACTCACTTCTGTTTGCCAATAGGTTCCATACTTAGCGTGAGTCATTTAACTCATCCACTGTCCTGCATGTATGGAGTCTATCCATTTTCTGGAACCGGATCATGCAATGCCACATGGGGTCCAGGATGTAATCAAACCCTACCGTCTGGCCACGAGCTGGTGCATTGAAACCACTATACGGATGTCACCTAGACGAACTACCTCGTGTCCCAAGTGGGGAACACTAAACGGCGGAGTGCTGCGAGAGCCGCGCAACTGTCCAAGGAGCCATCTGCATCCCAGATGTCTCGGCCCGGACTTTGTCGGAGTATGCAAGGATGTAAGAACTAGAACCGAGTAGTCCTTAGGAGAATTATGGATCTGGTCGAGTAACAGGCCTCGAGCCGTTGAACTTTGGGGGCCGTAGCATATTAGATTGGGAGAAGATGATGTGTCAAGGAATCAATTTTGCGAGACAAGCACGTGAACTGTGAGTGAGTATCAAAAGGCTGTCTTCGGTGACTGGATTAGGGAGCATAGAGGGCTGCTGGTGCGAATTGCCATACTTGACCTTCGGAAATGGAAAGAGCACCATGGCTTTTTCATCTGTGTCTAGGAAGCAACAGTTCGAAACAAAAAACCCGAGAGAAAACACACTACAAGTCACAACCACTCCCATGCCATAGAATTCACACAAAGAGTGCATGTCCAGGCTTCACTCCCTCAAAACCATTTGAACAATAAGGATGAAAATCAACATCTGTAGTCAATCTAAATCCTGGCGAGAGGAACGAAATCGCCATCCACCTGACTGCCTAGGTGCAATTTTTCTACGGAAGGAGTCCAATGGGTTGTATATCAGATTTTCCAGATTATTATGCCGTAAGTGCATTTAAGAACAAAACCAAGAGTACATAGCTCAGCTTCTACCAAGGAAACATAACTTTTTCATCATATTCACCATTCTCCATAGATTCCCACTGTAAACAGAACCGGTTAGGACGAGGTATAGCTGGGCCAGCATGTGGAAGACTTACATTGCAGAGGAGGTTCTCGAGAACAGGACTGTCAGTGAGGGCAAGAACGCCTTCAACATACGTTTTGGAAAGCTCAAACGGCTTCGCAGTGAGGTTGGGGATATACTTGTCCACCAGTCGCTCAGGCTGGATGGAAGACTCCGCCAGATTGCGGCTCAAGAACTGGCGGAAAGACTGCACTCCGGGGCGAAGAAGGCTACTGTGGAATGGTACGTTCACTTTGAGAGGAATAGTCGCCCGGCCGCGTTGTAGAACGACCGGTCCTGACTGAATGGCGAGCCTTGCCAGGGATTCCTGAATGAAGTGCTGCATATCCGATTTTGATTGCCAGCCGAGTGAGCGCGAGGCCAGAGCATTCAACAGTTCTGTTAATGTTGCCAGTCCACGAAGCTATCGATCGGTTAGCAACTGTGGAGGTGAAAAGATGACTGAGTAGGGGGGAAAAAAGAAAGACTTACATCACCAGCACAAACATACTGGAGGTGAATGACATTGTAATTCACAATCTCCAATAAGCCTCCAGTCTGTCGCGCAACTTCTGCTACACACCAGCTCAGATCATCCTGGGTAAATGCCTTCGAGACCCGAGTGGGGTTGACAGCACACATCGAGTATTGAGTGGCCCCTTGTGCGTCCTGCTGAACTGCATTCTGCATGCTGAGACCGCGGTAGAAGACCAGACCAGCCACCCTTTGGACGGAGAAAATGCGTCCCATAGCCGTGAGGGCAACATATTCACCGAGAGAATGCCCAGCAAACTGACTGGCTTCTTCAACCACTCCTCGGCTTCGCATGTCCTCGAAACGTGCAATCTCCATAAGCGCCAGCGCTGGCTGTGTGAACTGGGTTTCATGGAGGAGACCATCAACGGACCGGAAGCGATGATAGCGAGTGGAAGGGGTGATGTTGGGGAAAATGGGTTTGCAAATTGTCTTCCCTTCGTCATCCACCACATCGAAAGTGAGAGCAATGTAGTTTTCTCGAATGGCACGCCCTCTTGCTCCACCAAAGTGCACGGTCAGCTCCTTGGGGTTGTTGCGAACAATTTGCGTGATCGAAAAGCCTGAGAAGTTGTCAGTCATCGAATTTGCCCAAGTGAAACCAGCTTGTATGCAATCTTACCGTATGTGTTCTCAAAGAAGTCATCGGCTGTTTTCCAAATCTCCTTCGCCGCTGGACTGCCATCGGACAAAGACATGCCCATATTTTGCTGTTGACTGCCTTGTCCTGTGAATATATATGCCGTTTTCGGCTGCTCGATGCTGGCCTGCGCAGAAAGAACCTTGGTCCCAGTGAGCACGTTGTGCACCTGGACCGCCACGAGCATCTTTCCTCCCGACATTCCAGTGTGGTCGATCTGAATGGCCAATTCGTCACCGGCACAAACCTTGCTATCAAATGTGCAAGACCAAGATCGCATGCGCGCTACATCGTTGCGCGCCAGGTGGGATTCAACAAGACCACGCACGAATCCGCTAGTAAACATACCGTGGGTGACTCGTGCGTCATGACCGGCATAGCTAGCAAACAGACTAGACAAATGAATGGGATTGCAATCACCAGACGTGTGAGCATATTCGCTGCCGGCATCAGGGACAGTAATCAAAAGGTCTTCAACGAGAGTTCGAGGAGCATCAAGCGGACGGTAATCACTGGATCTCGGGGATCCATGTCGCTCCATGTAGTCCGTGACCGGGTTCCGAGAACCAACAGCCGAATCAGAGAAGCTAATCGACCCAAGGATCACAGATTCCGACGTTGAAGCTGACTGCCAGATAACTTGGCCTTCAACCTCAAGCTGAGGAACAGATTCGCCACCCACGGAGTAGGTGCGGCTCGTTGTGTGAATATCCAGCGTGTGGTGGATATGATCGAGCAACTCGACTTTTCCTTCAGAGTGGAACCATGCTCTGGATTGAAGAAGGGCCACATGTTTCTTTGAATCCAAAGGTAGACGCCACTTCTCTTCCTTGATCTCGAAGGTTGGTTCATTGTCGTAATCGGAGCCAATCATGATAAACTTGCTCTTCAAACGGACCACCGGTGTGCACTCGCGATAGATGGTTGCTTCAGCCTCTACAACCTTTCCAGAGCCTGGTTTAACCATCACAGACACGAGACGTCCATCGGACAAGAGACGATCTCCCTCTTGCAATGGCGTGACCCCATCACAAAGCTCAATGTCGGCACCCAAGTGAAGCAATCGCAGGATGTCCCCCGAAGCAACATCGGGGAATACTGTACTCATGAGGGGCTTCCAAGCGACCGCGATAGCGAGATCCAACGGAGCCACCAGCGTCCCATCAGAGCGGGAGTTGTAATAGACCGGGTTTCGATTCGATATGCTTTGTGAGAATTGACGGATTGTCTTGCGGTCCAGAACAACCTCTTGACCACGGAACACGTAGTCAGAAGTTACCGGAAGTTCCTGTTTGCCGATCCAGATGGACTGATAGAATTGATTGATGCGTCGGTTTCGATCGTTCATCACCTCGCGGATGCTGAGAGCACCACCGCATGGCTGGTAGTCAAACAAGAAGTTAAGGTTGGCTGGTGACCGTCCGGGCACAGTTCGATCGGACAGAGTCAAAATGACGAGGCCTTCGCGGTTAGAGCGCAGTGAGGCAACTGCCAGCAGATGCTCTTTCCCTTTGCCATCCCTTTCGATCTCTTTGAGTACAATCTCCGTGCCGTATCCATCTTGTATGTTGCAAAATTCAACGACCAGTCCTGGCTTCGCAGAAAACAGACCCAAAAGCGGATTCTGCACCACCGTCCTGCCTTGGACGATGTTCTGCTCGGTGAAGATAGCGCGACACCATGGTGCAGCGGTGGTATTGGCCAGTAATCCCAGCCAACTTTCCACTGACGGCGGATTTTGAGAGACGATATACTTCAGTGTCGTTCCACTAGGCTCGGCGATGACATGCACACCCTGAACAGGCCAACGTGGGGAGTTGTTGATGTTGATGCTGTTGTTGTGGAGTTGGCGGTCTTCAGCCGAGGGGATCCGTGCACGGTCCCCCACGTACTTGTCGCGCAGCACCCACGCGACGTGTTTCTCGTGAATGCCATCGAGGATTTCTTGCACTGGCTCATCGACACGCTGTGTGTATTGAGCTGCTACTGGTCCATGCAATATGCAAACCCGACCGACATCCTGTCCCAAGACAGCTTCCAAGCGCTCCGACTGCCAGAGAGAGTCTTTCTTGAACCAGTATTCGAAATCTTCGTCGAAAAGTGTAATGAATGGGACTGGCTTCTGCCCTCTCCGACGTGACAGCAAGTGAATGTACTCCACATCGGCCGTTGTTAGTACATCGACACACGCTTGTGGGTACTGAGTGATGAGAGCTTCCCGGAGCTGCTCCGGCTCGTTGAGCTGCTGCACATTTCCGAGGACAGGCTGGGCCTTTGACCCACCAAGTCTCTCTTCCAACCGGTGAGTATAGTCCCATACCAGGGTTCTCCAAGAGGGATCGATATACTGCTGGGGTGCCCTCAGGTACAGCAACTCGATCATGCGGTCCCACACTTCGGAGTAAGTCATCTCGTGGAGATCGACTACTTCACCGTGGGCGTTTCGTCCAAACCAAACTTTTTGGAAATCGTCATTGAGTCGTTTGATATAGTATGCCTTGCGGGCAAGGAGAGCATCCTTCTGCTCATTTCGCGGCAGAGAGAATACCACCTTGTCCAATTCGGCCCACAACATGACGCCGCGGGTGGCAACCTTGTGAATGGGTTCGCCCATTTCGGAGCGCACGCTGATTATTCCTCCGGCACCGGAAGAGCGCTCACTGGTCTGTTCCCAGTTTTCGTTTGAAATGCCTGGGGTGCTTGCGATGGCCTCCTTCACTGCTGCGCTGGTGTGTGCTTCTTTCGCTGTCATGACACGGCTGCCCAGCAGGATTCCGTCAACAGGCATGGACGCACGTCCAAAGCTATGGGACCAGGAGCCTGTTAGGTAGGGATAAGTGTCATCGGCCTCTCCGAATCCACTTCCTACAACCAGAATCACGTTGCGATGAGAGCGAATCTGTGCGTATCGATCCAACAAGGGTTCATGGAAGTCTTCTGATGAATGATGGCCGCCTCCTCGGCCGCCTGTCCACTGAAGGATGATGGGGAACGTGGGGTAGGCCCGGGCAATAGCCAAGACACCATCGATGCCTTCTTTGGAGCCCGGTTTGAGAGCGATGTGCTTCAACGACAAATCAGCCAAGTAGCCTTCGATGACCTCCAATGAAGGGATACCGGCGCCAATGGTCAGGCCGGTGATAGGAACACCGGAATTGGAGAGCTCGACCAGGAGGGGGATCTGCCAGGCCATAGCTCGAGGGTTAGCGTATATGACGTTGCATGTGATACCACGACCGGGGGCGATGGCAGCGGCTGTGTCCAGAATACCCCGGCGCATGCTTTCGCGGTCCGGGAATCCTCCACAGGCTAACTCGACATGATATCCAGCGTTCATGACAGCCGCCGCGAATGCTGGGGAAGTTGTCGTCGGAGTCATTCCGGCGACCATGACAGGAGGAACTCCTAATAGACGACTGAATGCGGTGTGGACCAAGTGAGACTCGTTGCTCAACTGCGAAAGGCGCGGAGAAAACTCGTCACTCCAGACAGAGTTGAAGGTGGCTGGCTCGTTGTGGGCATACAGCTCACTTGCGAATCCCAGAGCGGAAGAGCTACTATGGGTGACACCCTTAGCGGCGCCCAGGATCAGAGTACGCAGTCCTCTGCCCTCACGCTGGTGATTGACCAAGCTCCCCATGCCGACCTCACCACCAGGCCCGAAGTCAAGAACATGCGTAATTCCAGTCAGGGTGGTGTTGACGACTTTCTCGAATTGCACCCGCTGAGTACAGATCATTTCGATCAAGTGGGGAACAACATTTTCAAATTGTTGCAAGTTCTCAGCGGTCTCTGTGTGGAACACAGGGAACGCCAGTCGTGAACCAGGCAAAGACAACGCAGCAAGATCATTCTGAAGTTGGGCCTCCGCATCCTGGAGATATGGTGAATGGAATGGCGCTGTGATGGCCAAAAGTCGGGTATGTACGGTCGGCCGACGTTTGCTGAAAGAAACTGGCTTCGCAGACTTGGCTTGGCTGTATGCTTTGGTAATTACCTGGTCTAGCGCTCGCAATGAATGAGGCATTCCAGCGATGACAAGCTGTTCTGGTCCGTTGACTAAGGCCAGATGAACTGCCTCTTCGGTTGGCAAGTGAACGTTGAGCTGATCCAAGTGATGCTGGAGATCAGCCTGAGGCAGGCCCTTGACGCTGAGCATGCAGCTTGAGGGAGTTGAGCCAGGGCTTAACAACTGCACCTGCTGCTGGCATCGACAGCCAATCCAGAATAGTAACTCGACCGCCTGTTGGGCTGCGTTGCAGAGCGAATCCCAGGAATCGGCAGCGGCGATGAAAGACGCCACCACGATACCCTGGGAGTGACCAATAGCACCAGCAAATACATGGCGTGACTCTGCTGGTGACTGATTCAAGTTGATACATGCAATAGCATATTGCACAAATTGGGAGAGTCCAATAAGTGGAAAGCTCACGGAGGCACTGTTGATATATGAGGCACTTGGGCGTGACTCGGGCACCTGCAACCACTGGTATGCATCCAGTCCGTGAGGGAACAATGCTTTGAACTGGTCATCCTTTGCCAGATGTGTAAGGGTATTGGAAATGGCTTGGATAAAAGAAGCTAACTGGGGATGGTAGACATCGTAAGCCGCCAGCAGCTCGTCAAAATAAGACTCGACGCCCTGTCCGTTGAACAAAGCAAAGATCTGCGCACGACCGTTACCGATGTCGGCAACGAGACTACTAGTCCCCACAGCGCAAGGTGTTCGTGTTTCCTTGCAGGCTTCAAAATAAGCCTTCAAGATTGGGCGATCTCGGCTCTTGTCCTGGTTCATCGACGCCAGGAAAGTGTGGATATTCTCATTATGGATGAGATCGACATGCAGTGTATTTAAAACTTGGTGGAGAACGGGGACATCCAGATCTCCATGTCTGCCCTCCGTTTTTCCCTGCATGATGTGTTGCATGAACAGGCAGCACAATTCCACTGCCGACAAGGGCTCCAGAACGGCTGCCGTTGAAACGAACTGCTGCACGAGCTCCTGACCCCTGCGAGCAACGCCTCGTGGCATTTTTAAGGTGCATTTGATGCTATCCACGCGGAGAACGACATCCTCAAACACGGGGGAGCATGGCTCAACCTCTTCCCATGGGGTTGGAGGAGTGGATGCCGGTGAAACCGAGGCTGATGCAGACCACTGGTACTGCATGGTCTCGATCTGTGGTGTATCCATTGAAGGTATGAATTAGGGCTATGAGATTGAAAAGAGAGAATGGCCCAAGGAAGTGATATACAGGAGAGATCTTGTGCGGTCCAGTGTTTAACTGACTACAGCAGCAGGGCGGAATGGGCACCTGGGCCTGGATATGTCTGACTGTGCATGGGTCTCCGGTTCCCCCAGCCTGATTGCTCACCCTGTACGCTGGAACAGGGCTGGAAATTCTAGATTAAATTTTTGGCCCTCACATCACATGGGGACCTTGCGCCAGTCTGATGCTGTTTCTGTCCGTTCGCATGTCCAATATCCCGTGTACGAACCTGTGTACCTGTATCTATCTTGCGTGTATGTGTCCCCGTACAGTGTAATATACGAATTACGGTCAGAAAGCCTGTATTCAGGACATGTATGGTGCTTACGAAAATCATGACGATACAGGATATACCTCATCCATATTTGTTTTAGTTTTTTTTCCAAAATTGTGTTCGATACCGGGCGTTCTGTGTTTGTATCCTTAGCTCTTTTGGGCTGATTCAAATCATTTACTCCGTACAGTCTTCTGAGCCTCACGCTGCCAAGCACAAAGCCACCAGGGTGGTGGAATTAAACATAAACCAATGGTAAAAGTCCACCAAAAAGCGCACTCGCACGCCATGTAATCTTAATCAGTCGACTGCACAAATTTTGTCCGCTAGTTCTTAGATTCCGATGCAGCGATGTAACACTGAC
The DNA here is from genome assembly GCA_005250745.2 of Penicillium sp. CF01. Taxonomy (NCBI): domain Eukaryota; kingdom Fungi; phylum Ascomycota; class Eurotiomycetes; order Eurotiales; family Aspergillaceae; genus Penicillium; species Penicillium sp. CF01. The sequence goes on from RFFF02000028.1 coordinate 1,370,487, forward strand.
CGGGGCTGTGCATTGTTAGATCGGTAAACATTATAGATGGATGGACGCGAATAGATCCATGAATTCCAGAACCCGAGCAAATGCCGAGCAGGTGAACATACGCGAATATGCGCAGCTAGTCCCAAGGTCCTGGAATAGGATAATGAACAAGTAGCAAAGAAATGTACGTAAGATGTTGCCTCTATGTTGTGAGCTAGAACTATAATCAGCAACTCCTTCGTCGGCCATCCTCTTGGGTCTGTTCAATTCCATCATCTCAATCCTGAATCCTGCTTGACTCGAATATCGTTCCAATGGCTGCTTTCCCCCCACCCCCTCTCGCGTCCCTGGGTACGTGTTCAATTGATGCAAGTCTGATTGCTGTTGCTTCTGGTACTAACTTGTCCACGTGTTGCAGAATGGAACAAGCTGGGCCTTGCTCCCATGGATGGTCCGTCCCCCCCTCCTATTTGCTCTTGTATCTTGACTGACCATAGAGCTCAGTGAATGGCCATGTTGAGTCAGAGTATTCGATTGCAACTGGAGAATGGTCAAAGCCTCGCTTTGTGGAGGATCCATTCATCAAGATTCACGGCCTTGCACCTGGTCTTAACTATGGTAATTCTAAAGTCCCTAGACATGTGGCCATGACTTGAGTATCTGATACCTTCTATGTAGGCCAACAAGCATTTGAAGGCATGAAAGGTTTGATTTTCCATCCCATGATTCTTGAATCAATTACTGACCCAAGATTTTTCTCTTCCTTTAGCCTACCGTGATCCTCAGGGTCAGATTCAAGTCTTTAGACCAAAGGTCCACGCGGCTCGTCTTGCTCTTTCTTGCTCGACTATTGCCATTCCCACTATCCCAGAAGATATCTTCTTGGCCAGTATCAACCTAGCAGTTGTCCGCAATGCCGAGTATGTTCCTCCTCATGACTCTGACGCCGCATTGTACATCCGACCTCTAGTGTTTGGCTCCGACGCATTCTTTGCTGTGTCTGCCGGTACAGGCTACCGATTCTGCGTGTATGCGCAACCCTACAAGGCGTACCATGGAGTTCAACCTTTGCCTGCCCTGGTGCTTGAAGACCTTGATCGTGCTGCACCCCGAGGTGTGGGCCATGTCAAAGTCGGAGGCAACTATGCGCCTGTGCTGAAGTGGAGTGATCAAGCCCGCGCGGAAGGGTTCCATATCACACTACACCTCGACAGCCGAACACAGTCGCAGATTGATGAATTCAGTACTGCTGGATTCCTGGGATTGAAGAAGACTGGGGACTCGTACACCCTCGTTGTCCCCAGCTCTCCATCTATTCTGAAGAGTGTGACCAGCACATCGTGTGTGGAACTGGCACGCTCGTTCGGATGGGCAGTGGAGTTGCGCCCGGTATGTTCTTTCTTTGACCCTGATAATTCTCCGCTAACACGTGTCCTCTATTTAGATTCCGTACCTCGAGTTGCCGCATTTCGCGGAGATTTTGGCTGCAGGAACAGCAGCGATGGTGGTACCAATCAGATCGATCACCCGGAGATCTACCGGAGATGTCTTTACCTTTTCTGAGGACGGCCCGGGCGAGGCGTGCCAGCGTCTCTCAAAGGCGTTGTTGGCAGAACAAAAGGGATTGGGGGCCAATAATGAGGACTGGCTCTGGCCTGTGGCGCCAGTGGCCGACGCCGAGGAATGAGATTGGAGGTAACAGCACACCAGGCGCTCGCTTACATACTCCGTACTTGTGAAAGATTAGTTTAAAAAATAATTTATGCGTTTATACTTCTTCAGTCCGTGACACACCCTGCAAAATCTGCATTCTGCAGGTTTTAGTGCGAAGCCAAGACCGAATATCAGCCTATGTGGGAGCAAGTAGTTCTCTTTCCCCCTTGAAAAATCGAGGCAATTGCGAGAAGTATCATATGATCCATAGAACTCCTCCGGAGCTCGTAATAGATCTGACATAAGTGGATCCTTTGTTTGCTTCTCCCTATGAAACTCAGCACCACGTTCAAGAAAATACTCCGTAAGGGCGGAGTCAGACGAAACTTGCGGGCGGCCCGCTAGCGCTTCTTTTGACTTTAGGGCCTAACGCTCCGGGATTCTCCCGGATCACTCCTGATCCCCGACGAGCTTATTGTGGCTTAAGCGCTAAAGCGGTGGTAAGACGCCACGAGTGATTCAGGTATTGGGGGCCGTATCGCTCGCAATACGAGACGTCGTAACAAACACTAATACCACGTTTCGTACGAGCTTACATGTACACAATTCCAAAGTTACCATACACGCTTACTCCGACCTCAATACAACGTTGATATACACACCTGAAGGTCCACGGGGTGTTCTCGAGTGGAATAGCTTTGCATGAATTATAGATTAATAAACAGCTCTAAGTAGAACCTGAGCCGGTCATCCACGTGTAAGCCGCAGAGACCTTGCAGCAAAAAGAAGAGGCTCTCCCGACGAACTCTGACGACAGGTTCCCTCCGTGGTGTAGTTCCAGTCCGCGCTGTAGAACCAAGATCAAAGAAGATCCGCCACGATGATTGACGTCGAGACGGAGCGAAAGCTCGCTCGCACGCTGCTGATGGAGTTGATGGTGTGAGTAGAAACTTATCACCAATGCAAAATTTGGCTAATCAGTAATTTTACGTTAGGTATCAGTTTGCCTCTCCTGTGCGATGGATTGAAACTCAAGATGTGATTTTGTCTCGTACGGAAGGCGAGCGCATCATTGAGGTTGGCCCCAGTGCAACGCTGCTGGGTATGTTTCGCAAAACCATCGACACGATTTATCCAACGCAAGAATGCGCTTTGCCGGCTCCGCGACAGCTCCTCCATTCCGAGAAGAACACAGACGATATATACTACAGGGGTGTGCCTGATCAGACTGAGTCACTCCAGACCGAGCCGCAGACACAAACGACGACACAATCGCAACCAGCACCTGCTGATTCAGCTCCCAAGGTCACTGTGGAGGTGACAACCACAGCTTTGCCGACACCAAGGGTGCATGTTGAAGTTGTGAGCATTGAGGATCAGAATGTTCAGGCCCGGGATATTATATTCGCCATTGTTGGCAGGGCATTGAAGCGAGCGGCATCTGAAATCGACGGGAGCAAGTCCATCAAAGCTTTAGCCGAAGGTTAGTAGTGAATTATCCTTGAGTGACAATTCCATGCTGACAACATGTCTTCTTTTTTTCTAGGCAGATCGACTCTAGAAAATGAAATTATCGGCGACTTGCACGCCGAATTCGGTACGTTGCCGGAGCGTGCAGAGGACCTTCCTCTCGGCCAAGTTGGACCAGAAGTCCAGTCCAGCCACAAGGGTTCTCTGGGCAAGGTAACCACTGCTATGATAAACAGCCTCTTCACCACAAAAATGCCCAGTAGCTTCACTGCAGCGACTGCACGAGAACAGCTGCAAGCGCAATGGGGACTGCAATCAGGTCGCCAAGATGCGTGTTTGCTCTGCGCGGTCGCATCTCAACCCACAAGTCGCATTTCCACTGAGTCCGAAGCGCGTGATTTTATTTCCAATGCCGCTCAGACATATGCGAAAAGAGAAGGGTTGACTCTGATTCAGCCCAGTTCATCGGATGTCGTCGGTACAGGAAGTGGTGTCATGATGGATCCGGAAGCGGTCCGAGCCGTTACCGAGTCCCAAGAAAACCTATCAAAACGCTTGCTCGAGACTTATGCCAAGCATTTGGGTATCAATCTGGAAGCAGATCGACAGGCGCTAGAGACTTTGCGTGAAGATGTCGTTACTGGATTGCAGGCTGATCTCGATGTCTGGCATACAGAGCATGGGTCGGACTACGGAAACGGTATTCGACCACGCTTTGATGATAAAAAAATTCGAATCTATGACTCCTCTTGGAATTGGGCGCGTCAGAGCCTACTCGAGCTCTTTGAGTACACTTCAAGCGCCGACAATGCTACGCTGGATCAAGACGCAGTAGTGAAGAGGTGCTATCACATCGCCAACGCCGCCGATGAGACAATTCTGCCTATGTTGGACGAGATGGTTTTCCGACTGCAAAATGAAACTCTCACACAACCGATCTTCGAAACGTTGAAGAACAATTGCGAGAATAATTTGCGGTCGGGACCAGCATTCAAAGGGTCACCCCGGCAGCTGGCGCCCCTCACAACCATCGATAACCAGGGAAATCTCCAGTATAAGGAAAGCCCTCGGCAAAATTCGGCACGCTTTGCCGATCTCTCTCTTCCACGGTCGGCACTCGAAAAGAACCCCTTGGTTAGCACCGAACCATACCTTCATCTGAAACAGCGAACGACGTCTGGATGGGAATATTCCGAGGACCTTACTCGCAATCTCTACCAGGTATTCCACGATGTCGAGACACAAGGCGACTCTTTCAGTGGTCAAACAGTTTTGATCACAGGTGCTGGCATCGGATCCATCGGAGCCGCCATGATTGTTCATTTCCTCCAAGGCGGAGCTCGAGTGCTTGTCACGACCTCTTCCATGTCCCCGCAAGTAGCAGCCAAATACCAAGCCTTGTACATGGAGCACGGAGCACGCGGATCGCAGCTTGTTGTTGTACCATTCAATCAAGGAAGTGCGCAAGATGTTGCCGCTTTGATAGAACATGTGTACGATGAGAAGAATGGGCTCGGTTGGGATTTGGATTATCTCATTCCATTTGCTGCTATCAGTGAAGCTGGCCGGACTCTGGATTCGATTGATTCCAAATCAGAACTAGCACATCGAATCATGTTGACCAACCTGTTGCGATTACTAGGCACAGTGAAGAATCACAAAGAGTCCCACGGTCACCGCACCCATCCCACCCAGGTGGTGTTACCGCTATCCCCCAATCATGGCACATTCGGAGGGGATGGTCTCTATAGTGAATCGAAAGTAGCTCTGGAGACACTTTTCAACCGCTGGCATTCAGAGAACTGGCAAGATTACCTCTCCATTTGCGGAGCAGTGATCGGATGGACCCGCGGCACAGGATTGATGAACCAGAATGATCTTGTGGCCGAAGGGATTGAAAAGTCTGGGATGCGCACCTTCTCTCAGGAAGAGATGGCGTATTCGCTAGTCTGTTTGTGCGTTGGGGCTATGTACGAGCTTTGTCAGGAAGCACCAGTCTATGCTGATCTGACAGGTGGAATGGCCCAGGTCGCCAACTTGCCAGAGGCTTTGGGAGAACTGCGGCGCGAAATGAAGGAGGATAGCGATATCCAAGCTGCTTTGTTCCAGGAAGATAAGATTGAGGCTGAGGGCTCGAGCCCGAAACAACAAGCCACATCCGTCTCCGAGTTGGAAGAAAGGGCCCACGTCAGGCTGGACTTCCCCCAGGTACTCGACTATGACCGTGATATTGCCCCCCTTGGTGAAGACTTACAGGGGATGGTGGACCTGCACCGAACCGTTGTCGTGACTGGGTTTGCCGAACTTGGACCCCACGGGAATTCCCGCACACGATGGGAAATGGAAGCGTATGGAAAGTTTTCACTGGAGGGAGCCATCGAAATGGCCTGGTTGATGGGCTTCATTCGACACTTCTCTGGTACTATCGACGGCCAGCCGTACTCTGGCTGGGTTGACAGCAAAACCAAACAACCGGTGGCTGACACCGCGGTTAAACCAAACTATGAAGAGGAGATTCTGGCCCATTCTGGAATTCGCTTTATCGAGCCTGAGCTTTGTGGCGGATACGATCCGAACAAGAAGCAATTCCTGCATGAGATCGTTTTGGAGGCAGACCTCGAGCCCCTTTGCGTACCTGAGGCTCTTGCTGAACAAATGCGTCTGGAGCATGGCGCCTGCGTGACGGTGCAACAAGCGTCAACTCCAGACCTGTATCAAGTGCAGCTGCGAAAGGGAGCTCGGCTATTTGTTCCGCGTGCTATGCAGTTTGATCGTACTGTCGCCGGCCTTATCCCTACTGGCTGGGATCCTCGAACCTATGGGTTGCCTGATCAAATCATTTCCGAAGTGGACCGATTGACGCTATTCACGCTCGTTTGCACAGTCGAAGCATTGCTCTCATCTGGCATCACTGACCCATATGAGCTCTATCAATATATCCATGTTTCTGAGGTCGGCAATTGTGTCGGCTCTGGTATGGGAGGTAGTACCTCTCTAGGCAAGATGTTCAACGACCGAATGGCAGGGAAAGAAGTCCAAAGCGACATCCTTCAGGAGACCTTTGTCAATACTATCAGTGCCTGGGTCAACATGCTCCTCCTGTCAGCTAGTGGACCCATCCGAACACCCGTTGGGGCCTGTGCGACATCTGTCGAATCTATAGAACTTGGTTACGACACAATTGTGACGGGAAAAGCCAAGTTCTGTCTGGTGGGAGGGTCTGATGATTTTACCCCTGAGATTTCATATGAGTTTGCCAGCATGAAAGCGACCAGCAACTCACTTGATGAGACTGCACGGGGACGGTCGCCCAGTGAAATGTCGCGACCGACCACCACTACCCGCAACGGTTTCATGGAATCGCAAGGCTGTGGACTGCAAGTCCTGACTACTGCCGATTTGGCGTTGAAAATGGGACTTCCGATTCGTGGCATCGTTGCTTTTGTGAGTACATCGAGTGACAAAGCCAGTCGCTCGGTCCCGGCCCCTGGACAGGGTGTGCTTGTCAACGCTAGACGATCGGCGTCGAATGTTGCTTCTCCTCTGTTGAAAGTAGCCAATCGTCGGCGTCGCCTCGATTTCCGACGCAGGCAGATCGCCGAATCCCGTGCAGTCGCGATCGAGCAGCTGGACTTCGAAGTGGAGACCGTGTTGGAGCAAGATCCGACAGTTGATGTAGTTGCGTATCGCCAGGAACGCCACGCACAGATTCAGGTCGAGTTTGATCAAGAAGAGCGAAATGCCCAATACGCGTTGGGCAATGAATTCTGGCGCCATGATTCATCAATCGCACCGCTCACAGGTGCTCTCGCCACTTGGGGGTTAACCATCGATGACTTGCAAGTCGCTTCATTCCACGGAACCTCAACGGTGATGAACGACAAAAATGAGTCCAGCGTCCTTCAGCAGCAACTCACCGCGCTGGGGCGACGCAAAGGCAATGTCCTTCTGGGTGTGTTCCAGAAATATTTGACTGGTCACTCCAAGGGTGCTGCCGGTGCATGGATGGTCAACGGGGCATTGCAGATGCTGGATTCCGGGCTGGTTCCAGGCAATCGCAATGCCGATAATGTCGACTCGGCGCTGCAGAAATTCGATCTCATTGCCTATCTGAACCGACCGGTGCATGTACCCGATCTAAAAGCTGTGTCCATCACCTCATTCGGCTTTGGTCAAAAAGGCGCCCAAGCCATCTGCGTGCACCCCCGGCATGTCTTTGCCACCTTGACGCGTCAAGAGTACGACGCGTATATCGCTCTCCGCATGTCTCGCCAACGGCGGGCTGACGCATATTTCTATGAGGGGATGAGCTCTAACTCGTTGTTCCGGGCCAAAACAGCACCCCCATTCCCGACCTCGAAGGATAATGAGACATACCTCAACGCGTCTGCGCGTTTTGCTTCTTGATTCAATATGTGTTGATACCATTCATCTTCTGTGTTTGTTTTTGTTTTGTTTTTTTCTGCGGCGTTAGTGCTTAGCTCTCCGTGTGCATGATCAGTACGAAGTAGTAAATTCAATGATATTAATTTTGGTGTTTTCTCGATGTCAACAGGCGGAAGATGAACTTGAAGATCTTCCGAAGTTGGGACGAATAGTGCGCTAATCCCAAAGTGGGGGTTCAACATGTGAAGCCTTAGAATACTTAACAATACCTGTCATTCAATTCTGACCTTTTGTCGTAGTTCTAATATATTCTAATATCAGCCATGAAGATAAACAGTAGTTCAGAGTTCTAAAACTGCATGGAATTGAGTTAGGACAAATTTTCCACCGTTAAGAATTTACCTATGCCGTGGCAATATATCTTCGTACACCTTGCCCGACATTCATGGATAATGAGGTCGGTTGAATTTTCTAACTACACTAAAAGGCCTAACACGTCCAGAATCCAGGGCTCTTTATTTATTTTCAACAAGGTCAAGTCCCGAAGTTAGCTAGAAATCATGTGAATAACCTTCCAAGGTTGAAAGTTTACCAGAAAGATGACTAGAAAGAGGGCTCGAAGAAGGCTCAAGGGCATTCAAGAAGTAAATTTCAACCCCTCGTAACAGAAGATCAAACGAAAAATGTCAATTCATATCCAAGATCAGAGTAAATATTGGGGCTTTTCGTGACCTCAGGATTTTGGGATGATTTGGGTAGAAGAAACTATATCAACAGATGATGGGGATTGGATCCCGGGAGTCAAACATTATGTGCGGGACCTTCCACCGGCGCGGGCGAAAACAAGGTCCTTTTGCATTGAGGAATGATCACCAGTAGCATCGGCGTTTGGTAGATACCCAATTTCCTTCAAGTAGACGATGCTTCTCCTAAGAGAAGCTTTCACCTCATCATTGTGCTCATCCTGCCGCAGATCGGCCGGCAAAGGAACGCCCAAAGACCCACCAGTGGCCTCTAAGAGATGGAAGACTGGCCACAAGGGGTGCTTCTCACCATTCTTCTCCACTTGCGCTCTTAACAGGGACAGCCATTCTGTGGCATCAGCTGCTCCAAGCTGATACCCAAACTCGTCTCGCAACATCTCCCACAACTCCCCGACAGGGATACCATATCGAATCGTCGTCTCCACGCGATGTCCGGGCGGCTTGGGATGGAGAACATCTCCCAAAATGGCAGTAGAAACTTGATGGGCACCAGAGACAAGGATTATGCCATCTAGTCCTGTGCTATTGAAAGCTCCCGTTTCAATCACACTCGCCACAACTCGCCACAAAAAGTCATCCGTGTTTGAGACTCCAGAATCTGCGGTTCCAACAATCAATCCGGGCTTGACAATGGATGCAATGGATGTGGTGTATCTTCGAGCAAACTCTTTCACGGCCTCTTCAGCTACGTATTTGGTCTGCGCATATCCACCGGCCGTTCTCATCATCTGGGCATATGCGTCCACTTGGGAGTTGTCATTTTCATCACCCAAGAACAGCTGGCCTCCCGAAATGAAGGTGAAACGTGGTGGTTGCGGCGAGCGGGTGAGGGAGGCTAGGAGAGATACGGTGCTCGTGACGTTGACGGCCTCAAGACCTTGATAGTCATATCCCCAATGGACAGTGGCGCCATTGTGGATGATGGCGTCGACCGAAAAGGGTGACTCTGCTTGGCCTTCGATACAGCCCCATTGATCCGGACTTAGCCCCAGATCAGGCTGTGATAAGTCGCCGATCCAGACCTCGAGTTTCGATGAGTAATTATCGCACCACCATTTGCTTTTCCGAGCAGACTCAATTACCCTGGAAGTAGCCTGGCTGATATCTGGTGCACGCACAAGGGTGATGACCCGTCTGGTCCCTGGAAGGCCCAGTAGGTGTTTTAGGATTTGACTGCCCAAGAAACCAGTAGCACCAGTCAACAAGACTGTCGCAATGCTTTGCTTTTCAGGAGACTGGGAAATGTGGAGTGGTCCCGGTGTGGCCTTCTGATCAAAGTACGCAAGCGCTTTTTCGATTTCCGCAGACAAATCAAGACCAGAAGGCGCTTCAGAAGCAATGGGATTAAGTCCGGAACATTCGATCATGCGAGCAACCTCGCATACTGTCATTGACTCTTCTAGCAGGCTGTCAATTGACACCTTGGTATCAAATTCCTTTTTGATGAAAGCCGCAAGAGAAACAGCACTGATGGAGTTCAGGCCCGCACGGGCCAATGGGATGTCTCGGTCGCGGATGGTCATCGAATACTTCTCATCATCTTTCGCGATGAGTTGCGTGATCTTTTTGCTCAGGATGAGAGCAGTTGTTTGATCATCGGGAATGAGAGATGCAATATGTGACGTCGACGTGTCGAGCTGGGCCGAAACCCGCTCCTGCATGTCTGCACTCATGTCACCGAGCCACGTTCTGATCTTGGTGCGGTTGATCTTGCCTGAACTCAGTAGTGGAAGGCTTTCAAGCACTACAAAGGAGCTAGGTACCATGTAGGGTGGGAGATGTTGAGTCAGGTATGACCGTATGTCTGGGATGGACTCACGCGCTCTTTCGAGCTGCTCGCCAGAAACGGGCACGAGATCGTCACCTACCTCTTCAGATGAGAGCACGGCTTTCCCACGCAACGAGAGAACAGCAACCAGGCTTTCTCGGTATTTGCCAGATCTTGGTAGCTCAACTGCAACATGTCTGATGGAGAGATAGGCAGACGCATGATGTTCAATTTCACCCAGCTCAATTCGCTGACCGCGGAGTTTGACCTGTGTGTCTTTGCGTCCAATAAAGTGCAAAGTACCATCGTCATTATACCTGACCAAGTCTCCAGTCAGGTACAATCGATTTTCTGAGCTGAATTCTGGACCGAAACGATCCAGCCATGCAGGCGGCTGGATAAAAACGGCATCGGTCTTCTCTGGCTCGTTCAGATATCCTCGACAAACAACAGGGCCTTGAATAAGAAGTTCTCCAATAGCGCCGATCGGCAAAAGATGATCGGGATTCTCCGAGTCCACTACCCACGCATTGCAGCACATCGTACTCCCGATATTCGCCGGATCGGTATCCGCGGTGATGTTGACATTGGCTGTGCATGCGACAGCACACTCACTAGGCCCATATCCATTACAAAGATGGACTTGTCCGGCCCATGTCTCGATGTCCACCTTTGACAGTGACTCTCCGCCGAGAATGAGTGTTTGAAGCGTAGGGCAGTCCTTGGGGCTGATTGTTCGAGCGACCGAAGGAGTAAGGAAGCTCCATGTGATGCCCAAGTCATTGATAATCTGAGAAATGGGGATATTCCGATGCGATGCCATCGGAAGACAAATACAGGCACCGGAGATGAGACCTGTCAGCGTTTCCAGGATACTCACGTCAAACGTGTAAGGAGCAATTTGTAGGACCCGAGCGTCGCTACTTAGTCTGCTCTGTCGGGCGTGCTGAACAGCGCCGCTGAGGAAAGATGCATGGGAGACCACACAACCCTTCGGAGTTCCAGTGGACCCGGATGTAAAGATGACATAAAGTACATTGTGTGGCATCACACTGGTCACAGGTAGTTGTTGTTGCGTGGGAAGCTGTTCCACAAAGTCCCTGGTAATTGAAAGTGGCCTCAAGGCTGTCGAATCCCATGCGGATGACAGATCTGGGGTCGTGAGAACGAAGGTCGCCTTTATTTGCCGAGTGATGAACATCAGACGATCCATTGGATGGGCGGGATCTAGGAAAACAAAGGCGCCTCCAGCTTTCGCGACAGCGAGCATGGAAACGATAGCCAAAGCAGACTTGCGGAAGAAAAGAGGGATGACTTTCTCGGGACCAACTTGGTGACACTCTAGAAGATGATGTGCGAGCTTGGTTGAAAGATTATCCAGTTGGCCATAAGTGAATTGGCCATCTTCCGAGTCAATAGCCACAGAATCAGGCTGTGCGAGTGCGCGTTCGTGTATCAAATCGTGCGCGCGCTTGTCGACTCGCTCGGCGCTACGTGGACGATTCCAAACCGACAGTTGACCCAAGTCGTGCTCACCAACCAACCGAAGATCTTCTAGTGACATGAACGCGTTCGTGGGATCATCCAGTTGCTGGAAGAAATGTCCAAACTGAGCCAACAACGTCTCAATCATTGTATGGGATACCACCTTTGGATCAAAAGCGGCCTGTAGCATGATTCCACTCTCAGTGAGGTCACAGACCAGGATAATTCCGTAGGATAAAACATCGTTTTCCACCATGTCGAGACGTTCGAGACCTAGCGGAAGTTTCGCTTGGTCTTGTTGATGCTGCTGAGACTGAATGACAAGTAGGTTCTGGAATTTAGACGCAGCCTGGCACTGTGCATTGAGTTGCGCAATATGCTGTAGACCAGAATGCTCATGGGGAATCATGGCAACAGTATCCTGATGGATGTTCTGTAGAAGCTCAGAGACCAACAGGTTCTTCCCTATAACGGACTTGAAAGGTACGACGGTGATGAGCGGTGCCACGATATCCGTAATGTCAGCCACAGGGGCATTGCGACCTGTTTGAGTCATTCCAAACACAACATCATCTGCGCCGGTATGCTGGCTAATGGTAAAAGCCCATGCCGCTCTGAGGAGCGTTGGGATAGTGATGTTGACAGAACTCCTGGTAGCAGACTTAGGGATAATGTGTTTTGCAACTGCCGTGGCGCGGGGACGGTGACCTGCCAGTAAGCGAGGGAATTCTACAATAGACGACCCTTCAAAACGCGACTTCCAGTATCGGTCAGAGGCTTCTGGATCGAGAGAGCACATCCATTTGATAAAAGTTTGGAACGGCGGCGTGGGAGGTAGGCTTTGCGACAAGTAGTGAGATTTCAGGCGATCCATCATCAGGGAGATTGACCAACGATCTAGAATCGCATGATGCGCACTGGAGACACAGTAGACTTTGGACCCTTGGCGTACGATGGCAAGTCTGTATAGAGGTGTCCCGTAGCTAAACGGAAGTTTCTTGTCGTGGATCAGGTACTCTTCCAGAGAGTCGACATATCTCCATTCGATGGAACTATGTTGCGGCTTAATGACAACTTGATAGGTGCCGTGATGATCCATCTCGACTAGCCGCGTGCGAATGATTTCGAGCTCGTTGACTAAAGCCTGCCATGCCGCACGGAATCGATCCAGGTTGATCGATGCTGGAAGTGAGAGAACATCTTGCCAGCCATATGACCCTGGGTCCCGTGTCGTAAGCGCCATCATTCCCTCTTGGAGCGGCGTGCATGGATACATGTCTTGAATCCAGTCCAATCGTATGTCAGCCTTCTCGGCAGCGGAGTTCAAAAACAAGGAATGGTTGACGCCAGGCGTTAAAAGACCGAAAGGAACCACAGCTTCAGATTCAACAATAGTCTCCTGTGTTTGTGCAGTGGACAGATTGGCTGCCATCTCAAGGAGGCTGGGATGGTTGAAGATATCGGCGACTGACAGCTGAACTCCGGCTTTATGTGCCGCCGAGGCAAGCTGCATGGCAGAAATACTGTCACCACCGAGCCTGAAGAAGCTATCTCCTCGACCGACAGAGGAAATGTTGAGTACTCTTTGCCAGAGCTGGGCGAGGCTGCGTTCCATATCAGTCGAGGGCTCTGTTTTAGATCCACTGCTCAGAGCATATTGATTGACTTGCGCTTCTGAAAGTGAAGCACTCCACGATCTTAGCAGCTTGCGCTCTGTTTTTCCAGATGCTGACAGAGGCATTCGGGAAATGGGAAGCCACAGTCGGGGGATCATATACGGCGGCAAAGCTTTAGCCAAAACACTTTCAATCTCGACCATCGTAGCGTGAGCGCTTTCTGTCATGGGTAGAAGACTGCCAATTGCATTCTCATCATGGCTCTCAGATTGTCCCAGGTTTATGAATACCGAAAGCAATGGCCGCCCACCAAGGTGTGTTGGGGTCACCACATCAGCAGCAACTTGCAAGACCCCAGGTAAATTAGCTTTGATGTGGTATTCAATCTCAGTGAACTCAATCCGCTGTCCGTTGACCTTAAACTGCGTGTCTTTCCGCCCAACTATAGTGATGGTTCCATCCGAGTTTTGACGACCAAGGTCACCAGTCTTGTAAAGGCGGTGCTGACTGCTGCCATCGTAATCCGATAACCAGGCGGTATTCGAGAGAAAGCTTGCTTCTGTGCGTTGTGCGTCGTGGAGATAGCCTCGACCCACGATGGGACCTTGAACCAGAAGCTCCCCCAAAGCGCCAACAGGGACCAACTTATCATGGTTGTTGGGATCTACAAGCCAGATCACTGAGCCAACGGGGTATCCAAGCACCTCTGGCCGTAAGTCGTTAGTGCTCAGCAGATTGTAGGCGGAATAGATGGTGCATTCCGCAGGTCCATATGCGCCGATAAGATTCACTTTGTCTCGCCAGATGTCGGTGGTGCTGGACCCAACGAGTTCACCACCAACCATGAGAGTCTTCAACATGGGGACATCTTCTGGTTTGAATAGTTGAGCTAAAGTGGGAGTCGTGAACATCATGTTGACATTCATCAATCGCATGGAATCCGTCATGCGGCTCATTCGATCATCATCGGAAGGTATGCAAATGCACCCACCATGATACAACGTTGTGAAGATCTCGAGAATGACAGCATCAAAGGTGTATGAAGAAAACTGGAATGTTCGTGTTTTTGGCCCAAATCCCATCACTGAACCGTGGTGATGAACCGAGGAGCAGGCAGCTGAGTGCTCAATGACGACACCCTTCGGTACTCCGCTCGAGCCAGAAGTAAATTGAACATAAATGATGTTCTGCGGAGTCACCACAGATGATGTTGGGAGTTCAATGTCATCGCCATTGGGCAACATAGCAAGGGTTGCCGGCGACAAAGTCACCACCTCTTCAATCAAAGTTTCACAGTACTCCCGCGTGCCCTCTGAGGCGATGATGAATCGTGCATTGAAGTTTTCCAACAATCCTTTGGTGCGATCAGCCGGATGCTTAGGATCAAGCAGCACAAAGGCTCCACCAGTTTTGAGAACAGCGAGCACTGCAATTACAGTGTAGAGAGACTTCTCAAAGCAAAGCGGAATGCAATCATCAGGCTTTATGCCGTAAATAGCCAAATATCGTGCCAATAGATCCGAGGCACTCTCTAATTCAGCATATGTGTAATCTCCTTCCCAGGAATGAAGAGCAGGGGCATCTGGTGAGTTTCGTGCTTGCTCGGATATGACGTGATGCATGCATGAATTGATCGTCTGCGGTACTTGAGAAGTCCACCGTTGTATGTGGTGCTTGCTTTCCACGCTCATCACGTTCACCTCTGATACTAGCTTTTCTGGGGCAGCTAAAATGGATGAAATGACAGTCCGGAACACACTCGCAATGCTGAGTGCTTGTCCACTCGAAATTCTGGAGGTCTGGTGGGTCAGATGAAATTCTGTCCGACGAGCGCTTGAGAGTACGTTCACAGATATGTCGAACTCAGATGGGTCATATTCATGGACGGAAGTCAGTGAGAGTTTCGCTGATCCAGAAAGGGAAGCTCGCTTTTGTATGGAAATGGCAGTGTTGAAAAGAGGTTTGGAAAGAGAGTTGGAAATAGTGTTGGAAAGAGGTTGGCTCGACATTCCAATTGCGTGTTGGATTTCACCAAGTGAGACGTATTGGTGAGGTATACATCGCAGGTAGTCATCTTGGCACCTTTGGAGAACCTCCAGCGCAGTGGTTGATTTGGAAAGATCTGCTTTTAAAACCAACATATTGATAAAGGCACCCACAGCATTTTCAATGCCTTCCAATGGAGCATCACGCCCAGACGTCAGATACCCGTAAGTGACACAGTCAGTATTTGTGAACGTTCGCAGAACAATTGCCCAGGCAACTTGCACAACATTGGCAAATGTGAGGCCGTAGTCATTGGAGAATTGGCGGACAACAGCTTCGGTGACATTCGGCACTTCCATCACTATCGTCTCCCACTGGTGAATTTGGGGTCGACCATCATCAAGAAGTGGGAAGTGACATGGTTGGACGTCTTGCAAATACGATTTCCAATATTCTAGCGACGTACGTTTCCGTTGCTGTTGAAGAAAAGTCACGTAGTCACAGTAACTGAGCGGGGGCGCAATTTGGCAAAGTTGCCCTTCGAAAGCAAGTTTGATGTCCTTGAGGATGATCTGCGTGGAGGTACCATCAACCAGTGCATGGCTAAGTTCAAGCTTGAAGAATCGCCGGCCGTCAGTACCACAGCAAAATGTGAGTTGGTGATGCGGGACTCCTTCTATGGTTCTCATTGGTTTGGTATGTCTTAAAGTCGAGATCGGATCTTCATTGGAACATGGGACTTCATAAACAGACGCTCGAGTCTGTTTCAGGACAAGTTGTCCCCATAGGGTATCGGAGTCACTTTCGCGGATGAAAATCGTCCTCAAAGCAGCATGTCGGTCCACAACCTCTTGCCATGCCTTCAATAGCATTGAGGCATCAATCTCGGAATCACCTCTCCATTCAGCTTCCTGGATAGTATAGAATTGATAGGCACCAGGTGATTTCATTTGGCCGAGCAAGATGCCAAGTTGCATGGATGAGCAGGAAGAAACTCTTTCCACCTGCCCAATATCCGAGATGTTGACGGCAGGCAGGATCTCTTCTGTTAGTCTGCGAATTCCAGAAGTTGTCTCCAGCATTGTATTGAAGTCACCAACAGTTGCGACGTGGGGGTGCTCGGTCAATTGATCAATGCCATCCGCTAAAACGCGGTGGCATTCTTTCACCCAACGCTGGATGTCGGACTGATGTTGCATAGATTTGTTAACCGCAAATGTGAATTGCAAACACCCATTATCAACAGCTGCCGAGATCTCAAACAGCGCATAGCGTTCCATTGTGGGGCTGAAATCCTGAAGAGCTTGTCCGGCTATGCCGGACGGTTGGAACAAAGAGTCCGGCCTCTGAAATTGCTGGTACAATCCAAGGTAATTGAACAGGATTTCCATGTCGGAGGTTTCAACAAGCTGTGATGCTTCGGGATTGAGGTGCCTGGCTGTGAAGTACGACCACCCGTTGTGAGCCAAGCGTCGACGAGCATCTTTCGTCTTTTTCACAGTCTGGAACCAGTCGCCGCTGTTTTCAATTTCCACGCTGACCGGATACATTGTAGTGAACCATCCCACTGTGCGCGTGATGTCAATTGCTGGGCTCCAAGACTCGCGACCGTGGCCCTCCATGAAAACTGCTGGAATCTGCCGATCTTGGAAAACCGTGTGGAATGAGTGAACAAGGGCTGCTACCATCACTTCGACAGGTTGAGTGCCAAGGGCCTCTTGGCTCTCTCCTAGGAGCAGGCTAGTTCGTTCATTGTCGAGCACAAACGATGTCTCAATGGCATCGGCCACGATGTTGGGCTGCTTCGCCATTCCCCAATATTCGAAGTCAGGACTCAGAGCATCTGCTTGCAGTACGTCTTCGGGCGAGAGGTTACTTTGAGCATATTGGGTCTGGAGTTTGGCCCAGTTCGCGTAGCTGATGCCGGACTCTGAGTGAATCGCTCCATGTAGTAGCAGTTCCTCCAGCTCCTCCAGTATGACACGCCACGATACGAGATCAATTACCAAATGATGTATTGTCAGGAAGAGGTATTGGTCTGCGTCAACATGACACATCATTCCTGCAACCAAAGGTCCCTTCTCTGCATTCAGCTGAGTTTGCAGGCCGCGGAATGTGCCTGCCAGGTCATGATAGCTGAGCCTCTGTGAGGGAATTAGAAGCAATGACTCCGCTGCATCCGTGGTGATTCTCTGCCGCCACATGCCGTCCTTCTGATTTTTACTGTAGCGACAGCGCAACATGGGGTGTCGTTCAATCAAAGTCCGCAATGCTTGCTCGAGCGCGCTCCATGGAACAATGTCTTTTTGCCCGTCTTCTGGGTCTGGGCTGTTTTTGCGAGCGATTTTGAGCGCAAAGCTTTGATTGAAATGGTTCTGACCATTTGGCTGCTTCTGGAAGAACATCTTTTGAATCGGAGTGAGGTCAAACCAGCCGGTAATATCTTCAAAAACCAGCGCATCGTCCTCCATGTCCTGAGATGTATGTGCATGCGAGACCAAAGCCTCTACTGTGCGATAACGGAGAATGTCCTGCACACTGAGCCGCACGTTGTGAGTGGTGCGAAGACGTGACATCAGTTGCATCGCCGAAATGGAATCTCCACCCAGTCCCAAAAAGCTGTGTTCCAGCCCAATTGAATCGACCGGCAAGGCGAGAACAATGCTGATTGTGTCGCAAATTGCTTTCTCCAAGGGCGTTGCTGGCTGTTTGGTAGCTTTGATATTTGACACATCGGCAATGGAACGGTATGTACTTTCATCAATTGCCTCGAGCCAGAACTTCAGAAGCTTTCGGTCCAATTTACGGGAGGCATTCATAGGAATTTTTTTCACAACTGCCCAGGCCGCCGGAATCATGTATCGAGGTAGCTTCTGCTCTAAGGCGTTGCGAGTTCGAGCAACAAGTTCAACGGCAGCGGCCTTCCAGGGCCCATCGATTAGTTCAATCTCATCCGAGATTCTGCTTGAAGTGGTTTGCATTGCCCCATGAAGCGACAAGACGCAAACAAGTCGTCCGGAGTAGAGCCCAGATCCTGGAACTACCATGAGCGCATGCTTGATTTCTGGAATGTGGGAAAGATGGGATTCGATCTCTTCAAGCTCAACACGTTGTCCATGAACCTTGACTTGTGTGTCTTTGCGTCCAATGAAGCTTGTAGTGCCATCTGCATTGTATCTCACAAGATCTCCGGTCTTGTATACCCTCTGATGCTTTTCCGCACACCCAATGGGTAGCCAGGCTGGGTTCGAGATGTATGCGGCTTCGGTCTTTTCATGGTCATTGAGGTAGCCGCGAGAAACTATGGGACCTTGAACCACTAGCTCTCCGACGCAGCCAACGGGACTAAGCTTGTTGTGATCAGAGGGGTTGACCACCCAGTTGAGCGATCCAAGAGCATGGCCTAGCACAGCTGGATCATCTTCGGGTGACTGAAGAGGCAATGCTGTGCAGTAAACACAGCACTCGGCCGGTCCATATGTGGTAAAAAGACTGACACGATCTGCCCAAACTTGGACGTTCTCACGCGTCAATGGCTCTCCTCCGAGTATAAGCGTCTTCAAAGTTGGAACTTGGTCAGGTGTGAACATTGCGGCGACAGTTGGCGTGAGAACGGCAGAATTTGCCACCATTCGATTGATTGCTCCGGTGATGTCGTTCAATCTTTCGAAGTCTGATGGAATGCAAATGCAGGATCCTTGAATCAATGAAGTGAAAATGTCGGCAAAATTCACGTCAAATGTATAAGCGGCAAATTGGAAGACTCTCGAGTGTGCTCCAAGGCCGAGAAGCTTGGCGTGAGCAAGTGCACTGGAGGCAAACATGCTGTGCTCAACAACAATCGCCTTCGACTTGCCCGAACTTCCCGATGTGAAAGGAATGTAGAGTGAGTTCCACGACTGAGCTCGATGGGGCACGATAGAATCTTCCTGAGTCAGGCTACTAAGAAAGTCTTCGCTCAGAGACACGACTTGGGGCCCAGTGCCTTTGAATTTGATGCTTAGGTCAGGAGTCGTGATGACAACTGTTGCGCCTGCATCGGAAACAATGCTCATGGTTCTCTCGGGAGGATACTCGGGATCTAAAGGCACACCGGCACCTCCAGCCTTCATGATTGCCACCATGGCGACAATGGTCATGGCCGATTTGGGGAAACAGTATGGCACAAAGTCTTCCGGTCCGATTCCTAAACCGATCAGGTGATGGGCGAGACGGGTCGACAGTTCATCGAGCTCCTCGTATGTGAAATCCCCATCCCAAGAACATATTGCCGGGGCATGTGGCTGTTCGCGCACTTGAGCCTCGACTAGGGCAGTCACGGTTCGAGTTTCTACTCGAGGGAACTCCCGATTCCAATCCAGAAGCTGCTTCATATCAAGCTCGCTGATGGCGTGGATTTCTCCAACTGAACGCGATCCATCCTTACAGAGCTGAGCCAACACAGTTTCAAACTGGGCGCAGATGTGCTCCACCTGGAATGTGGTGATTAGAGAATTATCAAATTCAATTTGAATTTTGACATTTTCGGCACCGATGATGCACTGCACAGTCAATGGATAGCCATGAAGTTCAGTAGCTTGCATCGATGCAACTCCAGGCAGGACCTCTTCATTGCTGTTTTTTTGTTCTGGTTGAATAACGAGAAGATGTTGGAAGTCACACGCGAGGCGGCATTCATGGTTGATTTTGGAGATGTTTTGCAATCCAGCCTGTTCGAACGGGATCATATCGATTGCCTGAATCTGAATTCTATGAAGGAATGTATCCACAGACTCATCGGGATCAATCCGCACGCGGAACGGCACAGTAGTGATCGTGGGTGCCATCATCTCACCAATTCCGGGAACATTAGCATTTCTTCCACTTGTTGTTAACCCATAGATGACGTCGTTGCAGCCCTCATGGTATTCATTCATCAAGATCGCCCAGGCTGCCTGAATTAGCGTGGAGCGGGTGACTCCACTTCCATCTCGACTGGAGGCTTGGCATTGACGAACAAAAGTCTCGTTCACCTGCGGCTGGTAGTCCATAGAGAACTTTTGCGGAAATCTTGACGGCGTAGAGCCTGACAGCTTTTGCTTCCAAAACTCATCCACCAATACTCCGTCCGCGGTCTGGATATGACGAATGAAGCGGTTGAAAGGCACATCAGGCAGAGAGCCCAGAACGAGGTCATCGTCAGAATCATAATGGCGTTGAACTGTTTGCCAGATTAAGGGTCGAGACCACCCGTCATACAAGCTGTGGTGTGCCGTCCAGATGAAACGCGTCGCTCCATCGGCGCCTTTGAACAGAGCATACCTCGCAAGAGGTCCTCCATACACAACACCCTTCTCCAAGTCGGAGCTGAGATATTTCTGAAGATCAGTTGGAAATTGCCACTCTATTTTTCGTGTCGTTACAACTTGACAAGTTCCTGCAGATTGGGTTGGAATGATGGTCGTCCGAAGAATGGCGGTATTCTTCACGGTGTTTTCCCACGCCCTGCAAAATCTCCCCACGTCGACCGTTGGCGATAACCTGTAGACATTTTGGTAGGTATATGTGCGAGGGGCGGTCTGGGTAATGACCATAAGACCTTCCTGCAATGGCGTGCAAGGATACACGTCTTCGACTTCAGATGCCTTCACCGCCCAGTCGCGAGTAATTTCTGCCAGAAGCTCCGACGCGTCGACATCAACCAGTGAAAATGGGTCGATTGTGATATCGTCTTCGTTGACAAACGCTTCGGCTACCCGTGACATGTCGGTTAGTCTGGGATGACGAAGGATTTCTGACACAGGAAGAAGCAATCCTTCCTGCCTCGCCGCCGAAGAGACCTCCACTGCCAAAACAGAATCACCGCCGAGACTGAAAAAGTTGCTTTCGATATCCACCGCCTCGTCATTCAGATCAAAGACATTGCACATGATGCGGTGAAGAATCCTCTCAGTGTCGGTTTTGGGTGCTTGCCCCTTCGATTGCCCCGTCAGAAGACGGCTCATCACCCGCCCTTTGCGGTCAGGTTGTAAACGCGCGGGCTTCCATGAATTTTGGGAAACCCGGCTCACCTCCTCGTCAGTTGCTGAGATCCCCACATGCTGGGCAGAAGTGTTTGAGGCATCGAACAAGTAGTCGGGTAGAGCTGGGAGGGGCCGCGCATCGGTTGCGGGAATCGCCAGCTGGGGGCTAACGGAAATTCCCTCCAGAAACAGACTTCTCAAAGCGTCGAGCAAACAGGCCTCGGCATCGAATCCTCGTTTCAAAACTCCGGTACATGTTATCTCAGGGTCACTTTCGTCGAAAAGTTGATGGAGTGTCTGTTTGATGGGTTTGTCGAGCTGAGAATGAGGCCCGAGCTCCAGTAACATATCAACTCGAGCTGAACCGGGAAATTCTCGACACAGAGTTTTGGTTGCATCCATGAATTGGACAGGGGAGATCAGGTTCTCCACCCAGTAGTCCTTTCCCAACATTGTTTCTCCCGTCTCTTCCCCAGTCAAGGAGGAAATCATAGTGATAGAGACATCCGTCTGACCTCCCCTGATGCCTTCCAACTTTTGTGAAAGCTCCGTTGCGATCTGTGTCATTAGATGCGAATGATATGCAGCACCGCCTGTGTGCAAATTTTGGTTGAAAATTCCTCTGGCCTCCAGTTTCCGCTGCAGGTCTAGAATCGCAGTCTCGTCGCCAGAGACCGTGACACTTTTGGGACTGTTGATACAAGCTATTTTGATCTTCCCAGTCGTGGCTGATTTGGTGGCTGTTTGCAGCAGAGTATTGACCACATCAAAGGAAGCCCCAACCGCAAGCATATCACCGGGGAGCTCTCTCCTTTTTCTCTTCATCTCGCTAGTCAAACGGCCCGTATGATATGCTACAGTCAACGCATCCTCGAACGACAATGCTTTTGCGCTGTACGCAGCTACCAGCTCTCCACTCGAATGTCCCAAAACAAACGCCGGATGTACTCCGAGCTCGGCAAAGGTGTCAACGAGGGCGATTTGCACCGCTATAGTTGTGGGGTATGAGAACTCTGGCTCGTCGATTTGGGAGATCTCAGGGTGCTTCGTGATTTCGGTCAGCATGTCCCACGGACAGCCGATTGTCTTCAGGAATTTGGAGGCACGAGCAATTGACTTCGCGTACACAGGGCATACATCGAGCAATTCCTGGCTCATCTGTGGATGCTGTCCACCTTGGCCGCTGAAGACGAAGGCCAAACCAGCACCATTCTTTTTACATCGTGGGAGTATGGGTGTTTGCTCCAAATTCTGGAGCCGTTCTACCAAATCGTCCAAGGCATATGCCAAGAATGCCACTCGGTATTCGAAGACAGGCATTTGGCTCAGTCTCCTAGACAATTCATCGAGCAGAGCGTCGGCATGCACCAGTTCACGCCGCTCAATGACATGATTTTCAATCCTCTGAGCCAGGTTTCTGCAATCAAGTTCGCTTTCGGCACTCAGAACAATGAGTCTTGGCCTCAAAGCTCTCTCTTCCGGTGTAGCTGAAGGCACATTGCGCTCAGCCATTCTCATGTCATTGTCTAATCAATCATTAGCTGGTGGTAGGCATACACTACTGAAGATTGAGGTACCATCTGTTAAAGCCATCGATGCTGACATTTTCACGTATTTTAACCTTCTTAGGCGGATTCTCCAGCACTTGAAGACCTATCAAGTGAAGTCCTTTTGAACTACTTCTATCAAAAGCAGAAGGATTCCACCCGAGTGATTATATGCAACCTACTTGAACACTGTTTTTCAACCGGAGAATCTAAGAAACACATACATATTGTGTTGAGACAGGCTACACCATTGTCTTCAGCTAAACCCCACTCTATCTGCAATGTGCGATGTTTCCAGTCAGCATTTAGGCCTCTCCATTACTACAGATCGTCCTGTATCCCTACATCAAATTCCACTTTGACTCTAGTCGTGCTTATAGTAGTACTAACCACCGGCAAAATCAGCACGCAGGCGTTTTTGCAGTTGCATAGCCAAGAGAAAACACGATCCACTTTCCTGCCAGTTCAAAGAAGTACGAAATGCCTAATATTGTCCCAATCGTACTCCGTACGGAGTACTGTTTGCAAATTGATTCTCGAGTCAAATTGTCGACCCCCGGCTTCTGGCCCTCATCACACAGCCTATTTGCACACGGTAATTTCCTGTACTTTGATTAGCCAAGCTAACCCGGGCGTGATGTTCCCGCAGCTCGTATAAATCTTCTATTTTGGCCACTCGAATTCTTTCTCTTTTGTTCGGAGACGGCTGAGGCCCGTCTCACTCGTGGCTGATACAATCCGGGAGATTGCGCGATGGGGACATGATCTAGCCCGCCATTGCTGATGGAATGACACTATTACGTTGCAACTTTAGCAATATAATCCACGCAAGCCAAGTCTAAGCGATCAGCACTAGCGTCCTAGTTCAGTTTGATGCAGAACTAAGATTACTAGCTGCGGCTAGCTACGGTACGGGCCATCGTTCCAAGGCTTTCAGCCTAACCTAAAAGTTTTGATGTATGGTATTTTATGTACACCGTAATAGACTTGGTATCCCATACCGTCTGAGGTCAGACTGAAATTCAGTATTACCATACATACGCACATCATACATTATGGGCCAAACCACACTGTCGGGGTTGTCTGTAAGATAAATTACATACACTAGCGTCCAATACTGTACGGCTTACTCCGTTCGATGTATATAGAGAACTTTTGTTGGTAATTACACAGATACCAACCTGTTCATACATGCCCACACGAGCTCATTGCATACACCGTTCCTCGAACAGTACGCACGCCGATACCGTAGATTAAATGTCTCTTACACCGTAAAATTGTGGATTAACGATGCATTGGGGGCGAAACGTGGCACGGAAATTTTGATCGCATCTAGCCCAATTGGCGTCTGAAGAAATGCCACAAGCTCGGGCATATTTGAGTGTCCTATGAGGCAGATTTCCCAACGCGGAATATGGTCAGACCTCCAGTAGCCGGCCCACCGGGACAGTGGTCCAACACTCCTTGAAATGCAATTCAGGTCGCTTGTCATATTCCAAACAACAATACAAGTCGTTAAACTGCGGACGTACGGGCGGAACAATCCTCGTATAGCCTATTTTACTGTACCTGACTGGTGAAGAAGTGGCTTCCTGTAATATAATTTACCTTTCGATTCGTGGTAGCCACATAAGCCAAGCGTCGGCGTGCGGAGAAACTACTGACCAACTGTCCATGTTGCATACCAGCAGAATCGCCCACATCAAGTCAAGAGGTCCTTCCCATTACAGACAATGCCGACGGAGTCCCCGATGGATGTCAGCATAAAGGCTGCGAATTACGCTAGAAAATTTGATATGGCCCCCAAATATTGAGATGATATTTCTGGCGAGTTTGACGACTGCATGAGGTCCAAGGCTGTCCCAAATCAGTTCAGGGCGTCTGCCCAGGTGCCCAGGTGGCGGCCGAGTCAGAAGAGAACAGCGGAGGAAGGCCTGGTCTTGGCTTTGAAATCTCTGCTTTGAAATCTCTGCTGAACATCTGACCTCCCGTGAGGCTGAAGTAGAGCATGTTTGCATAGAGCGCAGATGCTTCATGGGTTGGATGAAATCTTACGGTTTGAAGCAGTCATCGCATATCCATCGATGACAAGAAAGCTCCCGAGGGCTCTTTTCAGGCCTCACACATTTACCTAGTCCAACACACATGATTGATCCATTTTTGACTTTGGGGTACATCAGTTTTTACTTTTGAGATAGTACTATTAAAATAGTGTATACTGGATTTTCATGAGTATTGAACCTTCAGTGTTTGGGATTCACTTTTTGAACTGACTGACCTTTATGTAATAAACTTGGGAACCTTGGAGACTTTGATGTCTTTCTTGTTGTCTTTTTTGCTATTTTTTTCTTAATCTTTTCTTTTTTTTTCAACAGCATACCGTCCAGGGTGGCTGGTATCACTATATGTCTAGATAAATGGTGGTATACTGTCGATTATACCGGATTGAATTCCGTGAATTTCTGTCAAAGGGTTTGGAGAAGTGCTCAGGTGGGTCTGAGATCGAATTATTCGGGGTCGAATACTTTTGAGGCTCTATCTTACACTACGGTAGTGTGTCTACGGAGTAGTACTCCGTAGCACCGCAAAAGTTTCCGTCATGTCACATGATAGCCCCACATTTTCACGAGTATCTTCACCAATATCCCCACAATACCACATTGCAGCCAGGGCACGCATTGCCTTCAAAGCTCAGATATGTTTTCAAAACATATTCCGAAGCCTACAAATCAGTTGTGAAGTCTTACCTTGTTCTAAAAACGACGCGATATCATAAAGTCATCGGCATGAGTACTTCTAGAATTGTGGGGCTGTCACCTGACCTGACGGAAACTTTTGCGGTTCCGGCAGCGGGCTTGTTGTTTGCATTCCCATACCTATGTTATGTAGTGGATCTAATTGCTCCAGTAGAGCCGTTATGATTCATATACATTGATAGGCTTGAAAGGTTGAAATTTCAGATCGAGATTTCGCCAATGTATTCTGGCAGTGCCCCTAGGGCTTCATAAATCATCTGAGACAGGCACCACGGCAGTTCTGCCACATCACACCGGTTTCATCAGTACAAGTGCAAACATAACAAACTGAGTGTCTTTTCCAACGCGGCGGCGGATCCATGAACCCCTTGTCAGGATCGCTGGATCTATATCCTGGTCGGACTTAAATGCCAACATTACCAAGATGGAAGAAGAGTGAATAACCCCGGATTCAATGGCATTTCTCCCTGAGTCCCTCCAGGGCTGACTGTCCTTCATATCATCTGGCTGTCGCCTGACCCGTCGATGATGAGAGAGGTTACTTGATCAACCTTTTCTTCGAGATCCTATGTACCTCGACTCTTACTTGCCCGAAAGCTATGACAGATCCAGCCTATTTTTCTGTAAGATGGACTTATAGGGACTGCGAAATAGTCGCTCCGTCTTTAATGCGCATGAGCGATCGATGCATATGCTTCCAAGGTTGCTTGGCTCTCTATGATTGCCAATTGCTTCGGAACAAGCAATACACGTCATTAGGTGCTCTGCACCGAGGTCACAGAGCCCCATGAAAATCCCTTTTCATAGTAGTGTCATCTTTCTCCAGATATGTGTCTCGTGCCGCTGCCCAATTCTTCATATGACATCCTCTGTTGGCCCTCATCACTTGTGGTCGCTGCCCGTGACTTGTTGGTTTCTTCTTCGTGATCCTCAACTTCTACTGGCCCAAGAGCACGGAAGTCAGTATCCAGTTGCCAGACCTCGTCCTTGTATGTCGTCTGCCTGGCAAATCAACCGCGTCCATCAAGGCCTGAGAGGTCTCCAAGTTTGAGCAAAGATGCGTTGAGCTGCGGTGAAGGAAAGTTCAAAATCTTGTCACTGGCAACTTCCCATCACCAGCAGGGAACAATCAGGATCATTGGGAGTATACAGCTCATCGATTGGCGTGCTTGGGGCTGGCGTGTCAAATCTTTGTTCTCTCCCAGGGCCTTGACAAAGGGTCGGACATATAATTTCTCCATTTGAAAAATGTGGTGATTGTCACCCCATTGGGATGCCATCTTTGCTCTGGGTATAGTTCGCGAATATTGGGCATCGGTTCATGGGGCTATCCAATGTGGTAGGAGGCAGGAAACTAGAAGGCAAAAATGCAGGTGTTAGCATATTGATTGAGAGTAGATTTAAGTGAGGTATCAAATCAGTCGGATATTTGTGTTCATTGAATGAATGATGGATCCAAAAGACTGGTTGGAAGCTTGGAGTCTGTAGATCTGGTCAATTATGAGACTGTGTTGGTCAAAGCAGTAACATTAAAATAGCAATCATTTTACCGCCACAGGTTCATGTATGAACAGTGTTTATATAAAGATCAAGCTGGAAGTCTCTGGTGTAGGGCTGATCTGAAGGCAGCCCCGACTTCCACATTGGGGTGGTTACCCTTTGGGGCCTAGCTTCCCCAGGTATAAAGTCATGCCCTCCCTCACATTTTTCCCTTTCTTTCTTCTCTTCTCCTCCAACCCTCTTCATGTATCCCTCTTCTGTCTTCAATCCTTCCCATCCTTCCATCTTCTGTACATATTCCCTTGCCTTATTTGTTACCGACGTATCCCACAAGTGGAAACGTGTACATACGTCTTCCCCGGTTTCTCCCCCGCCTGCCAGTGAACATCCGGATGAGCGAGGTTTGTCCCAACGGACGAATTATCATACTTACCCCGAGGACCCAGGAATCCACTGAGTCCCAGAGTTCCACCGGACGGAGTGCGAGTTTGATGGCGAGGAGTGTAAGACAGATCATGAAGGCTCGTGAATATAACCACGGGGGAGCCGAAAACTCAGGCTTAGTAGTGCTCAGAGTCTCACGTTTGTTCCTGGTATGGTTTCCCCTGTTTGTACTTTAGTCGGTTTTCTTTGGTGTTGCGCTCTGTTCTGTCGTGTCTCTTCTTCTGTCGTGTCTCTTCTTCTGTCGTGTCTCTTCTTCTGTCGTGTCTCTTCTTCTGTCGTGTCTCTTCTTCTGTCG
>RFFF02000028.1:1398147-1429528 GCA_005250745.2 Penicillium sp. CF01
TTTCTTCTGTCGTGTCTCCTGTCTGTCCTGTCTGTCGGGTGTCTCCTGTCTGTCGGGTGTCTCCTGTCTGTCGGGTGTCTCCTGTCTGTCGGGTGTCTCCTGTCTGTCGGGTCTGTCGTGTCTGTCGTGTCTGTCCTGCTCTCTCTTTCTATTTTTCGAATCCCTCTGCGAGGAACCCGTGGCTTTATGCCTCTGTGGTTGCCTCATCATCGGATTTTGATCGAATTTCCTCGCCTTGATGATTAACGAGCCTCGTTTCTCTCGGTCAGATTGGCATGGAATACACTCATAGTTCATCAAACTTCAGATATTGTATCCAATGTCTTAAAATCCAAACAATTACTCCAGCCTACGTAGTGATACAACCTCCTCGTCTAATCGTAAGATGTCTCAAGTTGACTCTATATCTCAAGCGTTGAGTTCCAAGATTGTCCTACCTAGCTCTAGGTAGTTGGATAAAGATGTGACACACGACGATGATCTATCCTTGGAAGCCGCCATCATCTCGAGCCTTGGTAATTAATATGCCATCTTGAAACATCCATGGATTGCTCGAATGTGAATGCTACGCTGTTCTACCATGACCTCAATATTCAGCGTACGGGCAACCTCTTCCCATCGATATCGAATAAAAAGGGACAAGAAAACCAGTAGGAACGATCTCTTCAATTCTCAAGCAAAAGTGAGATGATATAGACTTGCGTACCCCTAAACACCAATCCCATCCCACAGCATCGCACTCTCTAATCTTGTGTGACCAGAGATTCCTGCATTTTCTATATCATAAGTCGCAAAAAATCGAATTCCAAATGTGTCCCTACCAGCATAGAGACGGGTAGAGATTGCCGTGCGACCATTCACGAAAACTTCAAGAACCGAGTTATCCCTCCACGCCCTAATATCAAGCGTCTCCGTCGTTAATTCATTCGTTTCGGGGTTGTGGGTGGTAAACAGGGTATGGGGAGCGGATTCGGGGGAGCTGTTGATCAACAAGGACGCGTGTGGCAAGCCCAGCGATGGGCGGGAGATCATGAATGTCTCGAGCCGGGGGTCAAAAGTCATGGTGGTGGATTCACCAAAGTCTATAAAGTCAGTAGGGTCCAAGAAAAGGATGAGGTTCTCGTACCTTGCGTGTGTCCAATTGAAACGCCGACAGCATTACAGGATGTGGACAGTTTGAAGGAGCATTGGAGCTCCCACTGTTTGCTTTGGACGGCTTCTGCTGGGTATGCCACATCTTTTTCATGGGACGAGAGTATAGAGGGAGCCAGTTGAGATAGCCTTGAACCCACGCGGAGACTTTCGACCAATGGTTGGTATGGTTGGGTGGATAGTGTGTGCACTGTAACCTTGTCACCACCCTCGGGGCTCAGTTTGACGGATGTGATAGACGAGAGATCGGACGAGAGAGCCTTCACGACGTTTTTTAAAGTCTGCATCTCAATCTGGCGTGGCATTGAAAGCATGCCACTCCAGCCCTGCTGGTGACGCAGTTCATCACACAGATCCTCTTCTGTGATCCAGCCCCAGACAACGTGCTTTTGGGTCTTTGGGTCGAAGAACGAGTTTGCGGCGTACATGCACCCGTGGTCGAGGTGGCCTCCATAGTCATAAGACATTTGAGCGACATCGGAACCTTGTTGCTTCTGAATAGTCCCAGACATCCAGAGCTGACCTCGACTTGGACGAGATGGGCCCGCGCTTACGGCTGACGCATTCGCGTCCTCTAAGCAACCTTCAGTCCCCATGATGAGGAAGTCGTGGTTCAAGGAGGGAGTTTCCGGGTCCTTTATTGGTAGAAAATTGGTGACTTCCCAGTTTCGCCCAAGATCCCCGGACCACCTTGATGGTCGAAGATTGAGACCGAAGTTCGCCAGTGGACCAATGTAGGACCAGTCCGATGGATCCTCTGCGTCAACTTTGTAGAGAAAGCTGGTCGGTGTCACATCCCTTATACCGCCTGAGATTATCCCAAAAACAGTTTGAGAGTCCATTCCCAGGACTTTGCTCATCTTCTCCCAGCGAGCGCAGAAGGGATCACGCCAGCCAGTCACATCAAGACCGGGTGGCTCACCCGGTAGGATGGGATTTCTGGTATTCTTCTCCCACGTGCGCCCGCCATCAAGAGATGTTGCGACGCTTAATGTCTCACATCCACGCATATGAGGAATCGTATGGTGGATAGGGAGTGCGCTGACACTTGTGTAAATATAGTTTAGCGAACCGTCGTGCCCTTTGAAAAAGCAACCGGTGAAGACGCCTTTGGCATCATAGTGCGTGTCTGGTGATAGAATGGGTTGTTCTTGGATCTTCCAAGATATCATATCCATAGAAACGGCAGTGCCCCAGCAGATATCACCCCAGTCGGGACCATTGGGATTCCACTGGAATGAGATATGGTATGTGCCAGTGGCCGGATCGTACCCCGGAGCACAGGGATCATTCATCCAACCACTTCGTGGCATCAAGTGATATGAAGGACGCCATGCATTTTTGGAAGTTTGATATCCTTCGGGAGTGGTGACGCTTGTCGGATGGGTGTGCGAAGTTCCTCCGGATGTAGAGGGGCTCGACATGGTGAAAACGAAGATGATTCTGAGGCTTCCATAGCCAATCCCTTCTGTTTAAAAGTCGCATATCGATACCATGGAAAAATTCGTGCGGAAATATCACGGCGAATATCACGGCGATACAACGGAGTGCGTGAAGCTTCGAGGTGGTTTCGCCGAGCTTTTCCCGCTTGACGTTTTGGCCCCGGATTGTTGACTCGCCATGCCCCGTGGGGGATCCGATCAGTCTACACTCGCGAGGTCTGAGGGTATCGCAGAGTATCTCCGAGGATTTTCCTCGTTCTCGAAAGCCAGTTTTGTCCTCGTTTTCAACCGCTCACGCAGACATAAAATGGCAAGCTGTTCCCGAGATCCGGGGAAGGCATGTTGATCGGTTACTCTTCCTTGTCGAGCACATCTTTGCAACTCACTGATCATGGACACCCGCAAAGACTCCGAAGCTGAAAAGCTCAGTCTCCAAGATGAGACCAAACCCAGTCTCGGCCACGTCGAAGTCCTCTCCGCTTCTGATCCCATCAAACTGGAGGACGTTCGCACCCAGAACTTGACGGCCAAAGATCAATGGCGCCAACTGCTGGCCGCAATGCGTGCTGAGAAACGCTACTGTTGCTGGGCTTGTTTTACAATCCTCCTTGTATTCAGCTGGGGCTATGACTCCGGCCTCTCGGGAATCGCCATCGCGTTTCCCGAGTTCCGCAAGGCATACGGTGAATACTACGCCGTTGGAGACGAATATGTTATCCCTGCTCTATGGCAGTCACTTTGGAACGCAGCTTCCACAATTGGACAGGTCTTCGGCGGTTACGCCGCTGGTCAATTCGCCGATTACTTGGGCCGGAAGTTCCTCCTCTATGTGGCTATCGTCGTGGCACTTGCCTCGTCGTTTGCGCTAGTATTTGCTCCTAGCCTTCCTGTTCTATTTGTCTCCAAGCTTCTCCTCGGTCTATCCGTCGGTCTTTCGACTGTACTCCCGCCATTGTACGTCACCGAAAACGCACCAACGGCGCTTCGCTCTACTTTCTCTTCTCTCACAAACGTCATGATTGTCTTTGGTCAATTCTGTGCATCCATGACTGGATATGGAGCTTCAAATATTCACGGAGTCTGGTCCTACAAGCTTGCATTTGTGATGACATTCTTACCACCCGGAATTTACCTGTGCGGACTCCCCTTCCTTCCGGAAAGCCCAGTGTGGTACATGAAGAAGGGTCGCGAGGAAGATGCCCGCAAGGCGATTCTGAAGCTCTATGGCCCAAACTCTGATGTTGATGCTCGTGTCGAGATTATAAAGACTGAGCTCAGGCAGACAGAAGACAGTGAGACCGCCGCCGGCCAGACAAGTTGGAAGAGCATCTTCACTAAAGAACATCGATCTCGCACTCTCGTTGCTGTTCTTGGTCTGCAATCCCAGAATTTCTCAGGCGGCTATTTCGCAAATACCTATCAGACCTATTACTTCCAGTTGATCGGTCAAGCCGACTCTTTCCAATTGACAGCGATTTCTTCAACCTTGCAACTCTTATCTAACTTCGTCGCCTTGTGCCTCTCTGGTGTGATTCCACGAAGAAAAGGCCTCGTTGGTGGGGGGACCATGCTCATGTTTTGGTCTGTCATCATCGCCGGTGTGTCTATGGCCCCGAAATCAAATGCCT
The DNA here is from genome assembly GCA_005250745.2 of Penicillium sp. CF01. Lineage (NCBI taxonomy): Eukaryota > Fungi > Ascomycota > Eurotiomycetes > Eurotiales > Aspergillaceae > Penicillium > Penicillium sp. CF01. The sequence goes on from RFFF02000028.1 coordinate 1,402,370, forward strand.
CAGCCAACACGGCCGTTCTAGCCTTCATGATTACATGGTCGATGCTATACACCGCCACTGTTGGATGTTACGGTTGGGCTGTAGCTCAAGAGACCGCCGCACAAGCGACACGTCCGAAGACAATCTCGTTCGTCTTGATCTGTCAGCAGCTGACGGCTCTGTTGCTGTCGTCTGTCTTTCCCTACTTCATCAATCCCGATGAACTCAATTGGGGTGGTAAGGTTATGTTTTTGTTCGTCGGAGTTGAACTCTTCATCATGGCTGGTCTTTACTTTCTTCAGCCGGAGACTCAGAACCGTTCCTACACGGATATCGATTCGCTTTATGCCGGCAAGGTTTCTCCGCGAAAGTTCCCAGACTTTGCTGTTGTAGATGGTCAAGCTGTCAGGGTCAAGCAGAAGGGCACTTGGCCTGCGCGGATGTTCGACAGAACTCGCCATGTCAAAGAGGGTCTCTGTTGATTTGTCTAGTCATCTGTGATGCGTCTTCTTTTCCTTTAGCACGCGCCATTGTCAATCCTGAATATGATCACATATAAACTCAATTAAAATCGAGTTCGCGATGTACAAATTGGAATCATGATGTTTCTCTCCCCACGGTTAACTTCAACCCTTCCCTTAGCATAAGAGTGCTACTTCTATGGCCTTGATGTTTATGGAGTAAAAACAAAAAGCAAAAAAAGAAATCGGCCCGAGCCCGGGATTGACGGGGACCTCGCGCATTTATGCTTTGGATGAACCCCTGCGGAACTGGTTAGTAAAGGAATTGTTAAGCGCGAATCATACAACTAGCCCAGCCGGGCGAATGAATTCTGTCGGCTCACTTGGATGTATGACTCTGCTTGTTCCCTTGAAATCTCTAGATGGGACTTATTCCACACCTACGGATTTAATTCGCTGCCGACGGGTAAGTCTGGGCACAACACTCTGAAATGTTTTCTCATACTAAAACCAAACATCCCAAGGCGCCAACCTGAGAGCATTGACACAAGAACCGTGCTCGATGCTTGAACTTAGAGCTTTGAGCTCGGTCACACGCACTTGCACATACTTCGGTCTGCACTCCGACCAGATCGCATCGGGGAAGCGTCGGAGAAACACAACGTCAAGTCATGAATCATCCCTGGCTGGCGGCTATCTCCGCCTATTCCTCCGCGTCGGTTCCCCCGAACAGTCCCCAGATTGTCCCCATGGGTTGAGCTTCCTCCCATACTCCTCAACCATGGACCTTGTTATGACAGCTCTCAAAATTGATTTCCCCGAGCGAGCTCCCAGTCTTCCCCAGAAACCACGTATGCTCGGCAAATGTAAAGCATAGGCCTTCGTGAGTTGCAAGATCGTCTAGGGTTTCGCCGACCTGTCTCCAAGTTCTCCCCAAAGCCGGCGCTTCCTCAACAATTGGGAAATTTGCATCTCTTGGTGGTGAGGGATATTCGTCTGGTTTCGCCGAAGATTCATTCATTCTTCCACAATTCCTCCGGGCATATCTCGTATAGGACTCGCTTGGGAAGTGATAAGAAGGCACCTCTTCTTTGTCAAGAAGAAACCATTCATCCTCCTTGTGTCAGGCTGCAACCAGAGCACCACAATCTCGAAATGGCTATCCCCACTATTGAAAAGAGATGGTGGAAAGAAGCCGTCGTCTACCAAATCTACCCCGCCAGCTTCCTTGATACCAACGGCGACGGCTTCGGCGACATCCCCGGCATCATCAACAAAGTGCCATACATCAAGTCATTAGGTGTAGACACCATCTGGCTTTCCCCAATCTTCGCATCCCCCCAAAAGGACATGGGCTACGATGTAGCCGATTACCGCTCCATCCACGCGCCATACGGCACAATCGAAGATGTCCAGAACCTCATCGATCAACTTCACGCAAACAACATGCGCATTCTCATGGACCTGGTAGTCAATCATACCAGCGACCAACATGCCTGGTTCAAAGAATCTCGCAGCTCCAAAGCGAATCCCAAGCGTGACTGGTACATCTGGCGGAACCCCAAATCCGACGAAGCTGGGAACCGGAAAGAACCCAATAATTGGAAATCTATCTTCGGGGGTAGTGCGTGGGCTTTCGACGAGCCTACGGGGCAGTACTATCTCGCCCTTTTCCTGCCGAGTCAACCAGATCTCAATTGGGAGAGCTCTGCAATGCGTGAAGCAACACATGATGATATGCGTTTCTGGCTTGATCGCGGGGTTGACGGGTTCCGTATTGACAGTATGAACTTGATGTCCAAGCATCCGGATTTGCCAGATGGGAAGATCGTCAACGACGAGCCCTACCAATCCGGCGCGGAATTCTTTGCCTCGGGTCCTAGAATGCACGACTACATCCGCGAAATTCGAACCAAAGTGTTAGACAACTACGACGTCATGACCGTTGGCGAGCTGGGCTTCACGAAAGATGAACACTCTGTTAGTCAATATGTCGCGAAAGACCGACATGAACTAAACATGCTGTTCACCGGTGATATCGTGGACATGGACCACGGCGCCAGTGGAAAGTACGAGCGAAACGACTTCCATCCTCGAAAAATCCGAGAAATTACCAATCTATGGCAAACGGTGATGCCCAAATTCGATGGTTGGAACACTGTCTACCTCGACAATCACGATAGCGGCCGATCCGTTTCGCGGTATGCTTCTGATGCCCCCGAGCACCGGGCTACGGCGGCTAAGATGCTGGCTACATATCTGACGACGTTGAGCGGGACGCCCTTTATGCTGGCTGGTCAAGAAATCGGTATGGCCAATCTCGGCACCGAGTATGGAGTTGATGCGTACATCGATGTCGAAGGGCGGAATTATTATAATGAAGTTCTGCAAGCTCGAGGTGGCGAAGAGTCTAAGATGGGTGATGTGCTGCGGGAATTGCAGCTCAAGTCTCGAGACCACGGTCGGTTGCCTATGCAGTGGGACAATTCGCCGAACGCGGGCTTCACTACTGGCCAGTCTTGGATGACGGTTAATAAAGATTACGTGGATTGGAATGTTGCGAGTCAGGTGGAGGATCCCGACAGCATCATGGCGTATTGGAAGCAGATGATTGCGTTGCGGAAGAAATTGGCTGATGTGTTTGTGTACGGCTCTTATACACCGTTGCCAGAGTCTGATACTGGTGAGATGGTACTTGGGTATGAACGGACGTGCAAAGAGACCGGTCAGAGGGCTGTCGTGCTTTTAAACTTCTCCGATCGCGAATCAAAGGTATCTGTGGAGACTGATGGTATGCGACTTTTGGTCGCCAATCTGGCTGCTGTTCTTGGAGACCATGTTGAGTTGGAACCTTTCGGCAGTGTTGTTCTGTTAACAGCATGAGATACCGTGGAGAATGAATGCAAACTTATAGAGCCACCATGTCAGCTTACCGGGCGGAAATAAGGATGAAATTTGTAGCAAAATAATTAAAATTGAAGTAAAGCGACAGTATCGGGAACGTCCTTTTCGAAGCTCCACCTGCCGCCTTTGCCGCGCTTGCCGATAAGCTGCTCTTGCCGCAGTTCGGCAAATACGGTGGGTATCCTCTGCAGCTCTGTAACTAGGTAAGATTGTCTGTCAAAGTTTTAGTATGCTACACCAAGTTTGCAAATGCCAATGAGAACTCCGACCAGTTTTCAACAAAATTTTCACCAAGAACAAAGGAAATCTCTCATTGTGAATGTAGAACTGGTGGTATCAAATGCTAAAATTATCAAAAACGCTCACGAGTCACGATCTCTCTAACCAAACAAATATTTCTTCCAGCTTTGTTTCCAGGGCTTCCAAGTCCCCCCAAATCGATGATTGATACAAGAATGCTGGCTACTAAAGCCCTCAGCTCCACTATGCCTCTGCCCATTACCCCAAGAATTAACAGGCAACACACAAATACCTCCCATCTTCCCGGGTTCTGAAGCGGAATCCTCGGCACAAACCGTCTCGGCGATACTATGAAACGGTGCCCACGTCACCCGCTGTACAGGTAGTACCGAGTACGACGGCACCAGATCCCCAAACTGCGCATCCGCTTCAACCGACTTCTCAACGAGCGGATGTGCAAGCGGCAAGGTATCAGAAAGTACATCGAGAATCGCATCGGTGAACACGCCTGGTCCCGTAATCTCCAATGTCGTCATCTCATCGTATCTCGCCCAGAAATGGGCCTCCGTGTGGCGCTTCGTATGAGACATGACTCGGACAATGACTTCTCGCATGAGTGGGCTGAACCTTTGCGGTGCGTAGATGTTGTATTGGAGGAATCCGTATCGTCGCGCCCAGTGCCAGTCACGCATTTTCTGCGGCGAGGCGAAGGGCTCGTCGATCTCTACACCAACCACTAGTGAGACATTGCTGGCTGCTGGCGGATTGGCAAATACGTTGCTGAGCGTCGGGCACGATCGTATACTTTTCGCTGGATATACGTCCACGTCTGCGTAATAGCCGCCGTAGTACCATAGCACGAGATACCGTAGCAAATCCCCGCGCTGAACATAATGAGGGTATGATTTATAAAGACGGGCGAGGTCGGGTACTGAGGCCAGAGTCTTCGTGATGAAGGTTTCGGCCCAGTCGGCATTGATCAACTAGGCGCATTAGCTGGATGTTCAAGTCAGTAGAAATGGAGTCCATTCTCTATTACATACCTGGTACTTCCACTCAAAATTCCTCTTCTCCAAATCGTATGAATCGTCTTTGCGCTGATCTTTACTAGACAAGATGATCTGCCAGATGGTATCCGTCGCATCAGGATCCACATTGCGATCTACCTCAATGGCGCGCAGCGCATTCGACAAGGCAGTCTCGTACTCATGATCTGGGTCTGCGCGAAAGGGCGACTGGTGAAGATATCGTGGGCGGTTCTCGGATTGTTCGGTGCGGGGGTTGAGGGTGGACTTTGCTGCGGGCAGAGAGTGGTACAGTACCAGGATGACCAGGACTGCTGCCAGCAGGTACTTATGGCGGTAGAAAGCACCGAAACGACCTCTCATGGCTGAGCATTTCTGAAGCAGGAAGAAGCCATGAGGTAGAGATTGAGTAGCCCTGGGAGCTTGGCAAGGCAGCACAGAAAAAGTGTAAAACCCATGGCATTTGCTCTTTTGGGCAGGGTTCCACATGGTCCACTCTACTGCGATTGGCTGGACTCTGCTTACTGTGGGGCTCAGGGTCTTGGATGTTTGGCGCTGAGACAAGATCGTCATTCTATTTTTGTCTGGGAGGATATAAACTGGTTAATTACTCTGTAGCTGGGATTTATTGGGCGAGGTCAGTTTCAGTGTCTAGTTCGGTTTTGAGTACCTTCAGACTCGAGCCGAAGGAAATGGCGGACAGATCTATACAACAACCTTAAATTCTATGCCAAGATTTAGGTGCCAATACCTCGTTCCTGGTAATTCAGGGACTGAGGGTGCAAACTACCCGCTGGTTCAATAATCAATGAGAAGGTTTACATTTAACCCCCATAGATATCAAGAGCAGAATGCAAGGGAAGGCCATCCCCTAATCTCCAGATCATTTCTGGGTAAGCTCGAGCCTTAATACCCATATGACACTTTTGGGAGAACTCGATCATCCTGGTAGTTACCAATAAGTCCACGAGTCAATTTGTGAATAGATCTATAGCAGGTCATCTGAATTGTTACGTGGCAGAGGCAGCCATGGAAATACGCAGTTGTCACCTGAGCAGACTGCCAGCAGGTGGGGTATATAATCGTAAATCGAGAGCTTACCTCTCTTCCTCTCTTCCCCTCTCCCACTCCCCAATCTCATATCTACATCTCGAGACCCTACATCTGGAGACCACATATCCCTCCTCTCGATACAACTTACGGGGACATGAGACCAATGAAGCATCAACTGTGAGGGATGATAGCAGCCGAGTTTTACTGCCACACCATCTGACGCCCATTGCAGCGCAGCGAAAATCACCGACTGTGAATATTGAAGAAGACAGAGCAGACAATACCTTCGACGAAATCTTGGGAGATGAGATAAGAATACCTTCCCTCCTAGATGTGATCCGAAGCAGAGCATAGGAAGAAGGGAGAGGCATCTTTAACCTCATTCTTGCTCCCAAGCGCAAACCAACGAGAAATGCGAAAACGACCTGACGAGGATTGGTGGGAACCTTTCACGAGGCTTTGGAGAACGAAGTTCTCAGACGCCAGAATAATTGCTATCGGGAACAAGGCTTCTGCAAATGTGGATCTCGCAATCTTGTTTTGCCTGGCTTGAAGCAGAATTGTTCTCATGCATGGGAGAAGCGGGCGTCGAGGTGTCCATATGGATGCGCAGACAAAATTTGTGCCAGATCAAACATCACTGAACCACTGCCATCGCATGACGACATCCCAGTTCGAATGTCAAGCATCCCAGGCAACGAAGCGCACATTGTCATTTTCGACTATGTTCGGCAGCACGGCTTTGTGGGGCTCGTCTTTGTCTAAATGTTGCCTGCAGCCGCGGTAGAGTCGGCTTCTACGATGTCGATTCCGCTCAGACCCAAAAGACAGTCCAGCAGTCGGGTTTAAGAGCTCCGTCAAAAGTGTGCAAGTGTTTTATGCACCTGTTGGTCTCGAGACCGGCGATCTCGATACTTTCCTATCTTCGCAGAGACTGCACGAGCTCACTCTTATCTCAAATTTACATCCGGTCCATAACCTCTATAAGAAAATGGATGGATTCCTGAACACACTTTTCCGCGTCTATTGCTCAGCAGATGTCGGTTACGAATAATAACTGGAGAGTCCCTATCGATTCTTGCAATGAACGAGCTTTACAGAAAGTTGCACACTAGTAGTAGCAGCAATCACCCGGTTCGTGTAGTTCCTAGGTTTGGTATGAAGACGATGTCTCAACCGAGCTCGATCGAGCTCGGTACGTCGCCCGCACGCCCGTGAAGGCGTACATAAACGAGCAGAGAGGAAAAGGCCTTCGCTTTGACATCTGCCTTTCTTCTCTCTTCCACATCACTCCGTTACACGACGTCAAGATGAATCCGCATCAGCTGTATAACTCATTCAAGCAGATGATAAAGTTGATCAAACAGCTAACATAATCTACAGGAACAGAAGTATTTCCTTCGACTCGGAATCCTCTGCGACCATCAGTCCGACTACGCTTAACCAAGCCGCAGTCGACAGTTACCACCTCGCCCTCACTCTGAGACCCAATCCAGGTGATCTACCCGGCTATCTGCGCGATCCAAACAGACCTGAGACCGATCGGGTCTCCGGAGACTGGGAAGGAAACGTCCCTGGGCGTGGAAACACGTCTTCTCGTCGGCTTGGCGGGATAGGTAGCTTCGCAGCATCTGTAGAGACCACCTCGCTTGATACTTTCCCCAACATACCCTTTCGACAGTCATCAAGCCCTCACGCCACTCTCTCATCTTCCAACATGCAGAGCAGCAACTGGGCCACTAGAACCCATAATGGCGATGCAATGGATATCGACTCAGGTGCCCCGCCATCGGCGCCTCGTGGACCTCGTCGTCAGACTCAGAATGCACCTGTTCAGCGGGCAAACCGCCAATATCGACGTGTCACCCAACACGTCTTTTACATTCCTGTCACTTTTAATGTGACTTTTCCCTCCGACATGGTCATCGTCGGAGAAGCCCGGTCTAGCATCAGTCGGATGTTCAATGCCGGCACTGCTCATACCATTGCCGCCGCCTTCTCACCTGAGAATCGGATTCCGCATGTGATGATTGCCCTCAGTGCCAATCACGACAACCGAGAGCGCGCTCTGAGCTCTGTTTTCCGTCGTCTGGGACAGATGCTCGACATGATGCAGGATGGGCTTGGTTGGTTACATCCGCTACCTTATCGACACCCTCACTTTAAGGTGGAATTGGTGTGCAATCATGATGAGCGTCGTTGAGGGTGGACTGAAGTATGGCCTATCACCGATTAAGCCAGACAAAGGATCCCAGGTGAAAATACCACCATTACCCATGAGTTGAATAATAATCACTTGCTAAATCCGGTCTTTTTATATTGTAATTCAGTAGCACATTGGCTATAGTAGTCCTGATTATAAGGTCACTCGCCACCTTGTCATTAATCTCAGGTCAACATCGACAGTAAAGTGAGAGTGACCGCTACGTAAGACCTCGCGATTTCAGGCTCGCTTTCACACCTTGTTATAGCGGGAACTGAGAAATCTCATACTCCGATTCACACTCTGTCGAATTCCAAGGTTAACCACAGAATTCTCGCTGGACTCTCGAGGCAAATCAGGAAATGCAAATTATACACGGTGCTAAACACAACCAGAACTCCATGCAAGCCTTGAAAGCCACCCTCCAAACCAAACAACCCCAAACACCCGCAATACATCAAAGAACCCTCTCAAGCAGGCCTCAAAGGCAACTGCTTCTCCTCAGTCACACCCTGCCAAGCCCGTTCCACAGCCTTAACAGAATCCCAAACCTGCTCCCTAGCCTCTTTCCTTCCAACACCAGCATCAAGCAACTTCTCATATGGAGTATGCACATGGCGAATATGCGCATCAACCGCTAACAAAATTTTCTTATCATCACTAATCATCCCCGTCCTCCCGACCCGCCCCGAGCCTTTCAGGAAGGCATGCTCAAGAATAATTTCCAGAGATTCCTTGGGCATGAGCGGGAATTCAGACTTTAGCAATGCACGAGACTTGGATAGATCTTTCTTGTCTCTTAAGGACACGGCATTTGCGCGTGACTCTTTTGTCTCTGCTGCGGAGGCAAGGACCGATATGTGGATATCTTCTGGGACTCGAATCCCCAAGGTACGTTTGCCCGTGTGGTTCTGGTGGGTTAGATTGAGGTTTACTTGCAGAGTTGGAGAACTTACATAGACGACGTAGACGATTTGATCGGCGTCTTTGGTTTTACTGCGACAGTGGCGGGTGATGTAGACATCGCCTTTTGGGACGAGAACGTAGCCTTCTGGCATTGGAGCCTTCTCGGGGATATTCTGTAAGTGTTAGTGGGTGGGTTTTGAGGATATCAGGGATGGTATGTATGTACCTTCTCGAGTGGATCATCGGATACTGGAATTGGTATAGAGCTCTTCTTCTTGGGTTTGCGCTTTCTCTCGTTCAGGACCTCGTCCAGAGGCTGGGGAGAATCGGTAGAGCGAACTTTGTCGCGGGCGCGCCCTCGGCGGTTCCGCTTCCTGTGCCGTGGTTTGCGGTTGCGGATGTTCTTCGCGTTTATTGTGGGTGTCATGGTGGAAGTGAAGAAGGGATCAGATGGAGGAGATGAGAATTGGAAGTTTGAAAGGTTCTCATTTCATTTTTATCTCATGTCATGTCATTCCCTCTGGGACATTGGGCTTTGATGCGGCTTTGATGTCTTTCAATGAAGGAGCAAATCACAGTGGGGCCTTGGTGCCTGGAGAATCAGGCTTCTTTGTTTTGTTTGATGTTTGTTCTTGATCATTTAATTTACTCCCAAGTTATCTGTTCACTCACTTCGATCTGATCCAATGAATTTCTAAAGGATAATATTTGATGCCGAATATTGGCTTTAAAGATGAAGCTTAGATATTCCGAAATTGGAGCACGGCAGCACATGCCTCCGAGATGCCGAGCGGCAGTATTAGTGTCCGATGATAAAAGGAATGGAGTACGGAGTACTCCGTACTTCGTAGCAGTATAGTAATGACATTGCCAGTGAGCGAGATAAGAACGGAGATAATGCCACTAGATCGAGTCTATCGTACACTACAGATAGTCCCTTAGATCAGGAGGCTCCCGAGGTCAGATTGCATATGACCAGAGCATCACCCCAGAAACCTTCTAGAATAAGATTAGGATCATCAGATCTCATACGATTAGCGTGGGGAGCTCCCCGTGGGCTTAGTGTCTTAGCCTGGAAACCGGGCACTGGGACGCTAGACACTGGGAAATTGCAAGACTTCAAGGGGAAGTTGGCACAAAGGAAAAGGAGCTTGACTCTCCTCCGTGGATCTCCGGATTTCGGGCGTCGGACATGAAGAGCACGTACTTTTTCCCTCGATGCCAAGATAGGGGCTGAGCAGTGAACAGATCTCCGTGGTCGTATGCACCTCATCACCGAGTTCGGTACCCAATTGGCAAGGGTCTCAAGGGAGAAAGTTAAAGGCTCCCTTCCCCGAGCCTGGAGTATTCTCAGTCCAGTAGTTCGGCCGAGTAAAGCGTATAGATGCACCATATGTATGGTACTCTGTATCCACGGAAAGACTGTTCTGTTCTTTGTGAGACCAGATTCCATGTCGTCATAGGCCTCGGGTTCCACCTGGAGCTGAACCCGTTCTAGATGCAAAGACAAGGGGGAATCGCTGTCTCCAGCTCCTGATTGGAGTTCGGCGCATTGGGATGGTGTAATCCACTCGGACACGCACAATCCGCCCGTTCCTGCAGGTACTGAACACGCACATCAAGTACGGAGTAGAATTCGTGGTGTCCGGAGTGAAAGTAGGAAACGGTGGATAACACTGTGGAGGCCTGGACTAATAAAAAAGAGAAAAAACAAAAAAAAATCTCTACAGACCCCACGCAAAAAAAAAAGAAGAAAAAGAAAGAACAAAGTACTTCGTACGGGGAAATAAGAACAGAAAAAAGAAAAAGGTCGACAAACAGAGAAAAAGGAAAACACGGCGGCTCGGATTCTGTGGTTCTGTGGTTCTTTGGTACTCCGTACCTGTTCTTTGCTTTAGTCCTTAGTTCTTACAACCTCCTCATTCCACCCCTGACCTTGAACTTGACATCTTTCTAAATGAACAAGTGCTATTGATACATTCTCAGACATAAGGTTGCCTGGCAGCTTCAAACCTTCAATGGTTGGTTGCTGACATGAGTTGGGATCACCCTGTCCACAGGTATGCGCCCTTGATTCCTCCCAGTGGGGGGAGAGACCCTGTCAGATTGTTTCGTCTTTCTTCATACATTCTGATACTCATGGATTCTTTTATGTTCAGCTTCTACGGTGACCCGCAGACTCCCACGAGGACCCCCCAATTCGACTCGTTTCCCCCCAAACTGGAATCCAGCTTCTTCGATCCCCGAGTCACCTGGGACACCTCCGATCCATATGCCTCGAGCCCAGAGCTGCTCCGCACCCCTCAGAGATTCGGCCTAGGTGCAAAACCCGGCAATGATTCAGCCTGCAAGCGGGAGACCGATACCGCCAGGCGGATCCGTCCAAATGGCGACGAATATCCCCGGACGATAGGCTCCGCTAAGTCGGCTGCCTCCATGCAGACCCCTCCGCCCACCAGTGCCTCGAGGAGGAAGATACCTGAGTTCGAGCCCGAGGACTCGTTGTCCATGGGGGGCCATCTGGAGACCCCGAGTCGGCTGCTAGGGGAGTCACCGCGAATGTTTGGACAGACCTCACCCGATCTCTTCCAATTGGCCTCGCTGGATCCCGTAGGATCTCCATTCTTTCCACAGCAGCGATTATTCTGGGATCATGAACCGGAGTCCAATGAAATCCCCCTGCCAAGCAACGGCAACTTCGATGCTCGCCAATCTTCAATCCCGAAACTGCCCCCCATCGGTAGTGCAAACCTGCCCGACTTCAGCGCCAGCTATGGTCTGTCAGCACCGACCGATGCTGCTCTCTTTCCGGCTCCGTTTTCCACCTCCCCCCGCCGCCCTGTCGCCAAGGCGGAGGACCCGGCTCTCTTCCTGAGCTCCCCGGCTCGGCGGTTCGGTGGTCCTCAACTCACACCGGAGACCAGGTCTTTGCGGGGCTTGCGGCAGCCATACCATCACCAGGCGGAGGAATCTAGGCGGGAACAGCTGTTGCGGGCGGAGGGGAATGGGCGGCCCGATTTCGCCAACTTCCCGAGCGAGAGTGATGAGGAAGACGAGGATATTACTCCCAGAGGCATTCGGCCGGGCCTGACCCGGAGTCTCACACACAACGGCTTGTCTTCTAGTCGATCTTTCAGTCAAGGCATGATGGCATCGACGAGCGGTGTGCGGAAGAGCCCATCGAAAGGACGTTCGTCTCCAGCGAAGACAATGCGTCCCGCTCCTCTGCCTCGAGCAAACTCAATTGCCACAGGTTTACCAACCCGGTCTTCCTCTGTGGTCCTCCGCATTGGGCGGGACGGTCGCGCAAAGGCTGAAATGGAGCCCGTCGATGAGGGGCCGACGGGGTTGACCGATCCCCTGACTGGCATGGAGCTTGATGGGTCTGCAACTGAAAGTGAGGCTGATCCTGCTGAGTATCCCGAATACCCTGTGTTGCACCGTACTAGGTCATCCTTTTCACTCTATGATGGTCCCCGTCCGCCACTTTCCCGTAGTGACTCGGATTCTCGGCCCCTTTCCAAGGGCTCATACGCTTCCACGGTTGGATCCTCGCACTCCGGTCGTATGTCGCCGTGGGCTGGATCCTCACGAGCTGGACGACCTTCGTTACGCGGGTCGCCCGATATAAAACGGACGCCGAAGCGGCATTCCTCATTACTCCATTCAGACTCGACTTTCACCCGCGGTAGTGCATCAGACTCCCTTCCTGGTGAGGATGATGACAGCGGTGATGCCCAATCTGCTCTCCGACAGGTTCTCAAAGAACGTGGCCGGGGTCCCAGGCCGTCGACTGGCCTTCGTACCCGTCTTTCTCGCTCCTCACATACCTTCAATCACCTCCGATCATCACCTCCTCGCCTCGGTAGTGATTATGACATCCCTCGAAACAATGGCTCTCCCACTACCCTCACCGATCCCGATCTAGCCACCCCTTGTACGGAGCGGCACAACAACCCGAGCATTGGAACGCGATGTGTCTGTCGCTCGATGGATAACGGCGGCCACCTCATGATTCAATGGTGAGTCCCTCAATCATATACCACACACCGCTTCAATACTGATACTGACCTGTCCAGTGAATCATGTACCCACTGGCTGCACACGAGATGTGTTGGGTTAGAGCGCTCCCATCTACCATCCGTCTACGTCTGCGTTTTCTGTGCGCAAACTCCATCAAAGCAGAACCGCTCGCGATCTTCTTATGTTCCGAGTCAAGCTCCTCCCTCCCCATTAGCCCACAAGTCATATCGACTGCGGTGAATGGTTTCATGTCTTACACGCCTGTGATTTCCTTTGTCGTTGTCCGCTTGGACTCTCTTGGTTCTCTCTGCATTAGCTGCACATTTTTCCTAGTCTCTTGGTTTTGAGACCTTTATGATACCTATGTACTATTCCCTGCTGGCAACCCCAGAATAGAAATATCTCAATATTTCCACCCTCCCATACTCCGCACATACCACCTCCATTAGACCTGAACTTGCAGATTCCCCGCATATCGGAGTGGCGAACCGGCATCGGGAGAGCAGCCGTAGAGATGTGCATCGCATCGCAGGTTACTCCTCTATTAATTGCAGGAAGGCCGGTTTTCTCACTCCACTCTCACCTCTCACTCACGCTGTGATCATCTCAAGTTCGCCGAACCTCGTTGTCGACAGAAGGCGCTGCAATCAACAAAAAGAAAAAGTCAAAACACATAGATCGGGACTTGATCTGATTGGCCAATCCCTACTTATCGGCACACCGCCCTTTTTATCAAAAAAGCACTTTCTCCCCGCGGAGTCACAATCTCTCCGCGCCATTCACTCTTTGCTTCCTCACTTGCCTCTTCGCAATGTCTGCCTCTCTCCCTGGCAGCCGGGATATGCCCGCATCCCAATATGACCTGACAACATACTGGGGTCGCGTGCGTCATTCTGCCGACATTGCTGATCCTCGGTGGGTGCTAGAAACCAAGGCTGCGACTACGCACATACTGACTCCAATAGGACGCTGTTCGTGTCCTCGTCTGGTCTCGAGGCCGCCAAGAACCTCATCGCTTCCTACAAGCAGAACCACATTCCCGTCATGACACCAGAGCTGTGGACGGCCAAGAAAGTGGTCGACGCGACTCTGCACCCTGGTATGAGATTCGATTGAATGAATCCGTCAGTCAGTTTGACTAACAGCTCAGACACCGGCGAATCCGTTTTCCTGCCTTTCCGCATGTCCGCCTACGTGCTGACCAACTTGGTTGTCACAGCGGGTATGCTGACACCAGGATTGCAAGTATGAAGCGCACCATTTCCACCATTATCCACGACTTCCAACTAACCAAGAATTCCTGCTATAGACCACCGGCACCGTCCTCTGGCAAATCGGCAACCAGTCCCTCAACGTCGCCATTAATAATGCCAACGCCAACAAATCCACCCCTCTCTCATTGTCCCAGATCGGCAAATCCTACCTAATGGCCGTCTCAGCTTCCTGCTCCGTCGCAGTCGGTCTGAACGCCCTAGTCCCCCGTCTCAAAGTCGCCCCAAACACCCGTCTAATCCTAAGTCGTCTCGTCCCCTTCGCGGCAGTCGCCTCCGCCTCCGCCCTAAACGTCTTCCTCATGCGCGGCGAGGAAATCCGCCAAGGAATCGACGTCTACCCCGTCCTCTCAGAGGCCGAGCGCGTAAAGCGCGAGTCAAACCCAGACGCAGAGCCCCTCCAAAGTCTCGGAAAGAGTAAGAAGGCCGCTACTCTCGCCGTCGGCGAAACGGCCATCTCCCGCGTCCTAAACGCTACTCCCATCATGGTCCTGCCGCCGCTTCTCCTCGTTCGTCTGGAGAAGACTAACTGGCTCCGTGCTCGTCCTAAGATGGTTATGCCGGTTAATCTGGCGTTGATTCTGGGTACTTCGTTGTTTGCGTTGCCGCTGGCTCTGGCGGCTTTCCCTTCGCGTCAGGCTATTAATGTTAGTAGTCTGGAAGAGGAGTTCCAGGGTCGTGGTGGTGCTGGTGGTATGGTGGAGTTCAATCGTGGAATGTAAAAATTGGGCATTTGAGGCGTTTGTGCACATATCAAGTAGACTTTTTGCTGGTTAGATTTTTTGTCAATATATTACATTTACAATGATATTCACATCATATCATTTGTCGTTCATTCCTCGGCCTTCTCGAAGATCCTCATATCGGGAGCTTGTTTAACCTGCAAGATTCTCTCAACCCTCTCTGCCAAATCCAGCAGATCATCTTCACCCCATCGCTTCCCCATAAACTCAATTCCAATAGGAATACCCATAGGCGCAGTCTCACTCCTAGGACTCCTCCCAGCTACGGAGTACTCTCGTCAGTAATGTCCCAAACCAGACTCAGTCTCAGATCAGACATACCAGGAATACAAATAGCCGGCCTCCCCGTCAAAGCAGCCAAAATCCCATTCCTACCATCCTGCCTCCTCCCCCCAATCCGAACAGGAAACTGTCTCTGATGCGGATACACAAAAGCATCGATCCCAAATTCCTCAAAACACTTCTCAACACATCCCCTCACGCCATCAATATACCCCAATCTCTCAAGATACTCCGCACTATCCACAGAATATCTCCCAGGCTCCTCCAACGAAGCCGAGAAAACCTCCGTCACAGCTTCACGCGAGTATAAACCTGACCGCGCAATAGATTCCAAAGATCGATACTCAGAGCCCACATCGTCAGATTGTAAGAATGTATCTAGACAATGCTTAAATTCAAAAGCTTGCGTATCTCCCTTCGACGCCAATGTCTTAAAAGACCAATCCGGATGCGAGGCCTCAGGAATCGAAACGAGTTCGATATCCTTCGCCATTGATTCCAATGCGTTTCGTATAACGCTCTGCACGATTTCATTCTCTGTTTTTGCTTCTGCGCCTTCAAGACCTTCGGTTCCGAAGAATGATTCCAAAATCCCTACTCTCATCAGTCTGGAGTTTTCTGGTGGTGGTGGTGACTCTGAGGACTGGGAAATAGAGACAGGAAGACCCGCCATAACTCGATATAAAATCCGAGTATCAGAAACGCAAGTCGCCATAGGTCCCGCCGTATCCTGAGTTAAGGAAACAGGAACAATGCCATCGGTAGGTACGCGAGATGTCGAAGGACGGAATCCTACGATCCCGCAAGCCGAGGCTGGTGAGCGGAGCGAGTTAACGGTATCAGTTCCGCAGCCCGCGAGAGCGAAGCGGGCAGCTATAGCCGCGGCAGTGCCGCCGGATGAGCCGCCTGGGGTTCTGGAGATGTCGTATGGGTTTAGGGTCTGACCGAGGACTGAAGAGAGGGTTATGCCTTGGAGGGCGAATTCGTGGAGATTTGCCTTGCCGATTATGATAGCGCCTGCGGCTTTCAGGCGGGTGAAGATTGTGCTTTGCGTGTTGGTGGTTATTGTTAGGGCTTTGACGCCGGCTGTTGTGGGGAGGGTTGGGGTTGTGTAGTTGTCTTTTAGGATTATTGGGATTGAGTGAAGGGGGGGAAGGGATTTTGGGGAGTTGTGGGGGGTTGTTTGGGTTGTTTTTTGAATTGCTTCGGTTATTGCGGTTTGGTTGGTTGTTATGATGCTTTTGAGGGTTTGGTCGTGGTGGGCGATTGAGGTGAGGCAGGTGGTTATTAGGGCTGGGCCGAGGGAGTGGTCTTCGATGAGAGCTTTGTGGAATTTGGATATGGTCATCTCGGTCATATCGATCATTTTGGGCATTTTGGAAGCTCAATTTCGTATGTTGAGAGAGAGGAGTGGATTGAGCGAGTAGATATACATAGTCCGTGTTGGAGAGGGGAAATTGGAGTCGTTGGAGTAAGTATGCGCTCGGAGGTCAATTGCGAGAAGTTCGCGTATAAATAGGAATCGAATCCCGGTTGATTGGCCAGTCAAAAGGGAGTTGTTATACAACCCTTTGGGTGTAAAGGACTTATATACAAAAAGGCACGCCGGACGCCGGGGAAACAGAAAACAAAATGGTATAATCATCCGAGCATATGCTGGATTTCCATAACATGTAGGGCGCCCAGAGGCATAAATAATAGAAAGAAAAAAAGAGCAGATAAAAGTTCGAGTCCAGGGTCGGGGCCCATAAAAGAATAAAAAAACACATCGTGATCATGATTTTCCCGAACACCATTTCCGTCCCGTTGAAACATTACATAAATAATGGAGCCCGTCTATCCTTTGAGCTGGTGGGCCTGACGTTGGAGTCCCTGGCCGATTCTATAGGCCTCGGTGCCGTCGTCGACGAGCGACTCCTTGAACCAGGGGTGCTGCAGGGCCTCTTTGGCGGTGATTCGGTTCTTCGGGTCGTATACGAAGATCTTTTGCAGCAGGTCCAGGAATGACCGACTGAATGGCGTGTTGGTGGGGATAAATTCCTGGGGAGATCAGTTCACGGTCCATGGGGATTCGGAGGGGCTAGGTGACTCACGGTCAAGGATTTCATGGCGCGCACATACTTCCGTGAGGCACGGGTGGTTTCAGTGTTGGGGTAGTCGATTCTGCTGCGGCAGAAGTATCTGATTAGGTTAGTATGATAGCCAGAGTGTACAGAGGAATGTCACTTACTTGGAGGCCGAGTTGGTGCCGCCACTTCGGCTGCCTACCATGACCTTCTTGACCAGCGAAGTGTCGATTCGCGTGCCAATGACAGCCTCCATCATTGCTAGATGTTCGAGGTTGTCGTGTGTCTGGAAGAGAGCGTCTCCGGTGAAGAATTCCACCAGAATACAGCCGATGCTCCAAATATCACAGGGGAAGCTCCAGCCGAGATTCAGGATGATTTCAGGCGCGCGGTAGTGGCGAGTAGACACGACGGAGGAGTGGTATTCGTCATCAAACGTCGCCGAGCCGAAATCAATCAGTCGGATCTCACTGTCGAGGAGAACTCGGCGTTGCCGGGCATTGCGGTTTGTGGCATGGGAGGAAGAGGGGATTGTGCGGTTGTAAGTGAAGGTTTGATAGGCGTTGCTGACGAGGAGGATGTTTTCGGGTTTAAGATCGGTGTGGATAAGGTTGAGGTCGTGGAGGACTGAGAAAAGGTCAGCGTAAAATTAGAAGAAAGGGAAAGGCCAGACTGACATGCAACACTCGTGAACAGCTGGCGGGCAAATTGCTGGATCTGACTGCTGGGGAATGGCACGAATCCATTGCCCTTGAGGAAATCAAAGACGCTCTGTCCCAGCAGATCGGTCACGATGCAAATGTGGTTCCTGAAGTCAAAGCAATCCCGGAGGTGAATGCATTTGTTGCGGTTTGGTTTGTCGTTGGAAGCGAGAGTTGACAGTACTCGCAACTCAATGCGAGAAGCGTCGCGATATTTCTGAATTGATCGGATGATCTTGACGGCACAACGAGACTTGCGCTGCCTGTCCCAGGCTTCAACTACCTTTCCGAATGTACCTTGGCCAAGCAATTTGACCACAGAGTCTGAAGAAGGTCAGTATCATTGAGACTCGTCACTGGGCGCTTAGATGACACTCACATCGATCAGTCAATGGCGTATCAGGAGTGACGATATAGTGACCGTCATCATCGTCAAACTTCTTGTTCTGAGCGCTCGTTGACTATAAAGAACAGGCTCTGTCAGTGACTTTCCAACCAAGTGAAGGACTCGAAGAGGAGACTCACATCGCGGACAACTGGCACAGGAACATCCTTGGCCTTGATTGGTGGCTTGGGAGGCGGCACATATAACTCATATGGGCCCGTGATCTCCATCTCTCGGCGTTTCTGTTCGTCGCGAGTGGATTTCCGCGTCGCCACGCGTTTCCGCTTTTGACCGATAGCGGTTTCGTCGTGGTAGGCGCCATTGCTCGCCCCAGCACTGCCCTGTGATCCGAGTGAGGTCGGGGCCGTGGTGTGCAGGGAGGCGGTTCGGTCGGTGGATAATGAGGTGTTGGAGGAGGTTTCGCCGTACTGCTGAGGGTTGATGGAGAAGGACGGTCGGTCGTAATGACCGAGGTCGTAGGCGGTTTCAATCCCGGTGCGACGCTTCTTGCCGGCGGGTTGAGGAGCCGAAGGGGCTGGCCTGGTTGATGCATGCGCGGGAGGAGCGGGTGCGCCATTGGAAGACTCTGGGCCGGGACTGTCCTCGATCACAATGACTTCCTTGGGAATCCCATTTTTATAGAATTCGGACCAGTCAGGTTGCTTCTTGCGGGTTCCCAGCGAGGGAGCCGCGCTCGAACCGCTCTGATGGGTCATGGCGGAGGGCGTCGAGGGCGCTGGAGGCAGTCTCGGGGTCTGCGTGTATGGGAGGGCGCTGGCGGTTGTCGTTGGCGAGGGGACGGAATAACCGTAGGGATTCGCGATGCGTGGGGCTGTTGTTGTCGATGCTGCGTATGAAGAGTTCGGTGGGTAAGGGGGACGGTGAGGGTATCCGTAAGCCTGGGGGTGGGAAGGATGCGTTGCAGTGGCCGTGGACGGGGTGGACATGGCGCAGGAGGGTATTCCTGTCCGTCACGCGAACGGGGTGGCAGCGAAGATTATAATTCACAGCGTGTGGATTGTTGCGCGTCTCTATCCAAGAGGAAACTCCTGGCGCTTTGGTGGTGGGAAAGAGGGCTTGCCGACAGAGATTGAGGCAAGATGGTCGGCGAGGCGAGGCGAGGCGACGATCGAGTGTCAAGTGAGGAATCCTCAACTCAATACGGAGGTGGAGACGAGATCATTGAAAATGAATTTGGCGACATCCACAGAGTCAACGTGGGGAGGAGTTGGAGGCAAAGAGAATGACGACGGGGAGGATGGAGGTCCGGAAGTTCGACCGCCTCGATCTGCGCACCGTTTGAGATCGCTTCACTTTCTTCCCAGCCCATTTGCCCTCCCACTCTCCTCCTTTTTTAATCTGTCTTTTTTGCTGATTATCGGACTATATGGTTTTAATTTTGACCAGGTCTACTCTGGTTTCTCTTGTTTCCTTCTCTGCTCTGCTACTCCTACTCTGCTGCTCTCCCAGAGCATCAGCCTGACCCTCTGCAGGGGCCCATGCACCTTCAAGAATGCGATCTGCGGGATATTCTGAACTTGCATCTCAGATGGGTATGATGGCTTCATTCCAATTGCACCGAACCCCCGAAATTGGCGACTCGCGTAGCCCTAGCCGAAGTCCACTAACTGCGTTACCGTCCGTCACCTGTACTGCCTCGAAGTATACAATAGGTGATAAATGGCGGATAACAAAGGTGCACCAAATCGATATAGCAAAATCTAGCCAGTTCCATGTAGACATCCATGGGTAGACGCAGTTCGTGACAGTCTAGACTTGATTCGCCTCTGGGTCGGAATCATGACTCCGGGGATTTAACCTCGTTTTTCATATATTGGCGCCACATTCCACCGTTCCTGTGTAAAAGTTTCATATCAGGTCTGTGTATGCACGCTGGGGGTGACGGATCAATTTGCACGAAAAAGGGCGAAAGAAGAGCAATATCAGAAGGTGCCAGTGGCGAATATATACATCGGGGACCTACTTGACGTCTTCCATTCCAGCCAGTCAGCCCTGGAGGAGGTTGAACACTACAAGAAGTGGTTCAGCATATAAAGCTCTTTATCGAAGCAGCAAAGATAGATATTAACAAAACTAGGTTATTCAATAAATAGTATGAATTCTATATTTCCCAATAAGTGGGAGGTCGATGCTATTTATACTTGCTACAAAGCAGCAAACTTGGTTCCATAGAAGAAGCCAGAAACTAGCTTCTTCCTTATTATTGAGGCCTCATTTTCGCTATTTTAGTTTAATTCAAAATGATATAGAACAACCTAATAAGCGGTATATGAAGCTGTTTTAACCAATAGGAATCCACATATTTTAGTACTATCGAGACTTCATTAATTAACGAGCAATCTGGTCTAAAACAAGTATATCAAGAAATACCCTACCACTAAATAGTTTACGCTAAACTATAACATAGGAAGCATGGTATTTTTAACACACCCCCTCAATTAGAGAAGTATATTAGAACGGCATATACTGCGCAAAAATAGCTCCGAAATATAGACGATCTTATTTTCTAATTAGAAAAGAGCGTTTTCCTTTAATAAGAGGTATTAAGTTGATTTTTAAACATTTCTTATAAACTACTAGTTCTTCCGTTTATTAGAGTCTATTTAACTAAATATATCGTTCTAGACGTTATCTTTTTTTCCTAGTTTATTAACAAAAAATTAGAACTAAAAGTTTATAAGTGGCTTAGTAAGTTTGTTTACAATATTATCGATACTCTTAATATAGTATAAAAAGATAGTATTGTTTTAAATCTATTTATAGATTTAGTATTAATAAATATTAATATACTTTATTTTAAAAGCGATTTTAATATTTTCGATTATTGAGATTATTATTATTAAATTATAAAACAGTAATATTAGAAGGATCACTTTGATCGTTTTTTAAAGGTTTATCTTTTTATTAATTATATATCCTAGTTTATTAAAGATATAGATAAGTTATATTACCTTATTTTTTATAGTAGAGAGTGTTATATATTTAGCTTTAGCACTTGATTTAACTGTATTAGTTTATTATTATAACTTTTATATAATAGATATCTTAATATAAAAAAAAATATAATCTATATAGTTTTATTAGTTTTTTACTAATGTGAATAAGATATCAACGTATCTAAAGAATCCTTTTCTATCGTTTTCTTAATAAATAATAGTCTATTCACGAGTTTATTTAGTATAAGTGATCATACAAAGTGCTACTTTTGTATACTGAGATATAAGGTTTATAAGGAACTAACTAAATATATTTAACGTTATCATAAAGTCTAGTTTTAAGATGGTTCTTATATAATTCAATAATTTAATAATATACTAATATATTTTTACTTTGTTTTTTCCCCTTAATATTGTATAATTGTCATCCTTTTAAAAGATCTCGTTAATAAAGGTTATTAAACTATATTAATTGTTTTTAAAGAT
The DNA here is from genome assembly GCA_005250745.2 of Penicillium sp. CF01. Classification (NCBI taxonomy): domain Eukaryota; kingdom Fungi; phylum Ascomycota; class Eurotiomycetes; order Eurotiales; family Aspergillaceae; genus Penicillium; species Penicillium sp. CF01. The sequence goes on from RFFF02000028.1 coordinate 1,424,055, forward strand.
TTAATCAAAGAAGTATTTGATGTAAGTCTTCTATAAGATAATTATTTTTTCTATTTATTAGTTGTATAAGATCTTTATAGATAGATAGTAAGAAAGTGATCTTATATTCGTATAGCTCTACTTAATCGCAATTGATAATTTCATTTTGTTTAGCTTACTAATTATTGTTATCGCAATAAATACGTTATTAACATAGACGAAGATAATAATAATATTGTTTTTCTTATTTTCAAAGTCTTATTTATATCTATCGTTTTTATAATTAATTTTATAATTACAGTTATATATACTATTACCCCTCTTATTGCAAACATAGAAACAAAGGTTGTTATTAGATCTCTTAAACCTTTTCTTGGAAGGTCTTACTGGATCAAACGAGATAAGGCTATTCGTAGAATGTATTGTGCGTAAGAGAGAGAAAGAAAGAAGGAAAAGAGCTATGGATGGGCGAGCACTAACTAGGTGGGAAGGTCACGGTCACGTGACCCACCAACGACAGGAACTCACTTCCAATACCTTTATATCTTTAAAAAGACGCTAAATAGTTTGTATTAATTAGATACGATTTATTTTAAGCTATAAATTAATTAATAAAATAGATAAACTTTATCTTTTAAACCGTTGATACTATCAAAGAAGTTTATTAAAATACGCTCTTTTAAAAACGCGTTAAGATATACTATAGAGATATTAATATATACGATAAACATCCTTTTAATAGTGATCATAGTTATTACTAATCTTAATGTCTCGTAGTAACTAGTAGATACGAAGATTTTATTATAGTCTAGTCTTTCGATCTGTTCAAATCCTCGCGTTATTTATCAAGCTTTAAATTTAGTAAGATATCTATTAGCATCGATTTTAAGCTTAAAGATTTATTTACTAATAAAAATATAATCTTTTTTTGTAAATATAATATATAACTAGATATCTATAATTTTAAAGCTCTTTATTTCGACTATTATCATTTATTTTTACTAAGATTAAAAAAAGGATCTTTAAGCTGTTTAGATAGTTTTAAGATCTTCTAGCTATCTTGACTCACAATTATAAAATATGTCGATTAATAAAAGCGGAGATAGATTATTGGAATCTAATGTAATTAGATAATTGCTTTTTGTCTTTTTTAGTATTGTTGCTATAACAAGTGACACTATTTTCTTATACTAGGTATAAATAATAGTAATTAGATTTGTTTACTTATAATTGTTTAGTTTATCTAACTCTCTAATAAAGAGTTTGTTATATAAGATTAGATCTTAAGATCCTATTAAATTGTTAAAGTTATTATCTTCGTTATTATCATCGTTATTACTTTTTAAGTTAGAATTAGAGATAAGCTAAATAGGATTATTATTATTATTTAGGATAGTAGTTTCTCTATTAAAATTATTCTTACTTTTATCTTTAGAAGTTAATTTTAATAAAAAAGATTCCTTTTCTTTAAATAGGATAATTATTTCAGGATCTTTTTTAATTAGCATATTTAGTAATAGAAAATAAAAGCGGGTTCTTATACTCCCTTCTAATATAAAAAGCTTTAGAAGATCTAGATTATTATAAAGTATCTAATTATCTCTTTTATTAAAGACAGCACTTTATTAGATAATAATATTACTTCTTACTTTATTAGATTTGGGTCTTTAGATTCAATACTAGGAGCTATAGTATCTATTATAACTAAAAAGTTAACTAAGTTATACTCATAGTTATAAATATTTACTAGTTTCGAATTTAACCATCGTAGAAATCTCTTTTAAATATCTAATCTTATATACATTATATCTAATAATATAAAGAAAAGAAATATCTAGTTTTCTATTAAAACAGAGTTTATATAGTATCTTAGATTTAGATAGACTCTTTTGTTAGTATTATAAGCTATATATAATAATATTTTTTATTATAATAATTATATATATAATCTTTAATTATAAGAAGTCTAGTAAATTAAAATCATTAAGGATTGCTCTTATACATTTCTATATAATATATATTATATACTTAACTTTACTATTTTAACTATATACATATAGTATAAAGAAGTGCTACTAGATATTATTATTTTTAGACTATCTTTTAATACTATAATTCTTAAACTTATCTTTTCTATTAAAATTGAAAGAGGCTATTTATTTCTTGGCTAGAGGGATAATTAAGTTTTTATTTAACATATAGAATTATTAGATCTCTATCTTTTTTTTATTAATATAGTAGTTGAAGATTATCTTAATATAATCAACAATTTAGTTAGACCTGGCAGTGACCCTCCGGGTGGTCTATGACCTTGGACCCTCCACCCACCCCTCCGAGGTTCAGGGTCGCTCATGAGCGACCCTGACCCTGATCCTAGTTCTATGAGGGTCGTATGCGGGTAACCCTTAATCACCCGCAGCGACTCTTGGATATATAAATTTCCAGCGCTAAATCTAATGTAGGTGGATAAAACTGTTTACTTATCTTGATAAAATACTATTATTTATATCTATTTTATCTATTAAATAATAAATACTAACTTTTGACTATTAAAGTTATAGAATGTTTTAAATTGTTTTGATAATATTATTTTTTAATAATAGTTTTATTACTTTTATATTTATTTTATATTATATGATTATAAGAAAGAGATATAATAAATAATGAAAATTATTAATTTATAATAGAGTAGAAATATATATTTATAATATATATTATATTAATTAAAAGATTTATTAAAGGTCTAAGATTTATTAAAGGTTAGAATAAGATTTATAAAAGGTTTAAAAAGGTTACTAAAGATTAAAATGAGATTTATAAAGGGTCTATAAGGTTTATTAAAGATTAAAATGAAGGTTATAGAGGGTTATAGAGGGTCTATAAGGTTTATTAAGGATTAAAATAAAGTTTATAAAAGGTCTATAAGATTTATTAAAGGTGATTTATAGGTTTATTGAGATTTATTATAAGTAATTTATAATGAACTAACTAATAATAATAGCTTATTTAAAAATATAATATATCAACTTAGCAAATTATATATTTATATTTTTTATATTTGACTTTAAGAAAATAATTAACTATAGATTATTTATTTTTTATTGTCTTTCTATTTATATATCTATATTAAATATATTATAATTTTTTGATACTTATATTTCCTTAAACTATAAGGGGATACTATTAGATATTTTTTAATATCTTATTTTAGATAATACTTTATTTATAATCTTTTATATATTAGATAGTTAATAAATCTTGATATTAGTATATAATAATTCTTGATTCGCTTTTTTAAGCTTTTTATAATATCTATCTTTATCTTTTTTTATTATAACACTTAATCCTAATTATATTAATTCCTTCGCCCTATATAGTAATATAATAAGTAAGGAGTTTGTTAAATAGTGGCTTTAGATAGAATTTAGGAAGTCTAAATATATCAACTAGGATATATACTATTAAGCTAAATACTGGAACTCTTTTAATCAAGTGACGAATATAAAAGATAGAAAGCTAGATATGATATATAGATAGTATTAAAAGATTCTTGATTATTTTGTAGCTATTTATATAGGCATTTTATTTATAAACAAGTATTAGAAGAAAGTTAATTATATAAAATTTATATCAAGAAGACTAAATATTAAGATTTTACTTGAGATAGCTATATATTATTTTTCTTAATATTATTTTCTTTATTAATCTATATATAGGCATCGAATACATCAACTCTTATGTTCTCACAGGATATTTAGGAGCAGAAGCTATTAAATCTTATCACTATATTATATTTTTTATTTTTATTCTTTAAATATTAGGAGTTTACTAATATAATTAAATATATATATCTTATTCTAACTATATCTATTATTCTTTTATAACGTATTATCTATAAGTAGCTAAAAGGATTTATTATTAAATACTAAAAGAGATTATTTTAAAGTTTATCACTAAAAGTAAAGCTCTCTTTTATACTAGATTATTAGATATTACTATTTTAATAGGTATTTATAGTAGTTATAGACTATTTTTTGGATAAAGAGTAGAAGTATTAAAAGATTCTTTTTAGCTTTAAGCTACTCTCTAATATTTATTTTAATATGAATCTTGATAAAGTTGTTACTCAAATATTATAAAAGTATAATATTCTTAATTAAGTATTTGTAATTATTATTAATAATATCTTAAATAATATAATACTAATTTAGATTATAAATAATTTAGTAAGAATTATTTAATTAAATATTGATTCTACTATTATCCGTGTACTATGTATTGCTTATATTATCTAAATTAGTCTTATAGATTTGCTTAAAAAGATAAAAGCATCTCTAAGTAATGACACTACTAAGCTAAATTAATCTGATAATTATATAAAAGTGCTATATATATATTAAAGAAAGTATAAGATTGTAGACACCTTTAATAAAGTAAGGTAAACTGATTTCTCAATATTATTTCTATATACTAATTATCAATTTAGATTTATAGTCTTACTATTTATATTAATATAAGCTTATAGTATTAAGATATATTCTATATCTTTTAAGATTAAAAGCTTAAACTTATTTTAATCTAAGATATAAAAATATAATAAAACTTAATATTTCTAATATTTTAATAGATAAAGAGGCTATAATTAGTTTTTAATATCTTTTATTTATAGTATAAACAATCTTATTTTATATTAAGCCTAAAAGAATAGAGATAGATTAAATATCTACTTTTTATTCTTAAGCTATTCTTTAAGTTCATTAGTCTTATATTATAGACTAAAGACTTAAATATTTATCTTGTTTTTACAATATATAATTGTTTTTTTAATTATCTTAAATATATAATTACTATATTAAAATAAAAGAAAGTTTCTTAGAAATAACTTATATAATCTATACTTAAAGCTATATTAAAAAAGCTTTTAAAATACTACAAAAATATAGATAATATTAATAGATATCTTTATATTATTAGTATAATTTTGTCTCTATCTTAAAAGTTTTAATTTTTTTTTATAAAGAAATAAGAATCTAAAGATCCTATTAAAACTTTTTAAAAAGATATTTATAGAGGTAGTTTTAAAACCCAAATTAAATATTATAAAAAGTAACTCAACATTAGATAAAATTAGTTATTATCAAATAGTCTATTATTAAAAGTTAGAATATCTAAGTTTAAGTTTATATTAAAGTTAAATAACTCTTTATAGTTTAATATATTAAATAAAGATAAGCTAATTTAATATCTAGATACTAGTTAATCTTAATATCTATCTTTATTTATTATATCTAATTAACTTTTATATAAATCTAGTATTATAGTATTTATTATCTTATGCTTTTTAGAAAAATAGTTAATATAAATAGCTAGTTCTTATAAATATTATCTATAATATTATATCTATTCTAACTACTAGTATAAATATAAAGTGGCTATTTAACTTTATATATAATATTTATTATTATTAATAAGGTTTATTAAAGCTAAAGATAATT
>RFFF02000028.1:1437116-1456783 GCA_005250745.2 Penicillium sp. CF01
GAGGAGGTTGATGTTGACTACTTCACGGGGCCTCCTTCGAACCCTCTTTTCAACGGTCTTTCTAATGGTCTTTTCAGTGATCTTTCTACTGGTCTTTCCCTTTGTCTTCACCTCACTTCCAAGGTTCTGACCTCGGGATCTGACCTCACCATCCAGCATTACCAACAAATTGAACATATTGTACGGAGTACTCCGTGCGGTATATTGTCCAATATTGACATAGTATATATAGTTCAAATATCTTTCCCATGTCTCCATCTTACCTTGCATCCACAGGTGTTCCAATTTCTCACTCGGTCAATCACCCTGTCGTTTACTCACCGCTAGATACGGAGTCAATAGCGAGCAACGAGGATTGGTGGGCTTGCCGTGCGCCAACGGTTTCAAGATTCCTATTCAACACCCGACTTTGCAACTATAGAAATCCAGTAAATTTTCTCCGTTGAATTTACGAGCAAAGATCGACCAGAAGCAACGCGGAAACTACTTTGATATCATTCGAAGTCACAAAGCCACGGAAGAGGCCACGGCTGAGTTAAATTATATTTAGAGTGGCTCTAGGGTTATAAACCTCACTGATGAGTGGGGGCCGTTTACATGGACGAGTAGACTTTTTACACGCTACTCATGTAGGTAGATGGCAGTCGTTTTCTTGCCTTTTGCGAGCGGGGGAAACTTATACAGGGGAAAGCTCCAGGGCTGCATGGCTTGAGAGGTGACTGTTCACCCTGTGTACACCGGACGAGCAATCGAGCGAGAACAGGCAGATGTTTGTTCGACGAGTCGGCCCTTTCAGACCAATTGCAAAGCCACGTGCATCCAAGGTGCTCTACTTGGGAATTGCAAATATACCATCGGAGGTTGAGATGGCGGATGCCCTAAAGGTGACTGACAGACAGTATGGATGTGACATTAGACATGGAACATAAGAAACGCAAATGATATGATCAAGCGAGGTATAGTCCAATTTATGAGGCCACCAATACGCGGAGAAGTGAATTTTAAAACGAGATAGACTGAATTGAGGAAATGAAGACCCTCTATCACTCGCTCACTCGGCGCGTATGCTCTGAAGAAAACTCAAGATGGCCCGACGACCCAGCCAACGCCACCGTACAAAATGCAGAAACTCCTGAAACCGTTGATGGGCATAGAAAAAAAAAAAAGGAATTAGAGACAAAAAGAAAGGAATAAGATTACAAACATTTATGCGGTCACTGCGCATGATCACGGTCCTCTTTGGGGTCCTTCAGATATCCCCGCTGCACATGTCTCGTCGCCCGTCCGTCGGCTTCGAGCATGAAGAGTACATCTCTGACCTGAATACCCGCGCCCCTATCTTGATCTTCGCGCCATAATCCAAGGCGACGTTGGGTGGTGGATGGGGTTGGTTCTCCGGCGCTGGGCTTCTCGGGCCCAGCAGTGGGGGTCGACGGGGTTGGTCGGGAGGGGGAGGAGAACCCACTACCAGAGCCTCCAGACTTCAACCACGAGTAGGACTTCTTGGTACCGAACATACTGGTGCGGGGACCAGAGTTGCCCAGGGCCATGCGAGCTGTCTCTACAGACTGCGCATGCTGCTGAGCCTCGGTTGCCTTGGAGTCTGTCATTTTCTTTGCTTCCTTCTTGGTTATAGATTTTTTGTCCGTTCCAGGTGGTCGTTCACCGATAGGCGTTGAAGGAGCGGAACCTGTTGGATCGACCGAGTCGGCTCGGCCAGCTTCGCTGAGAATGGCATTGCTGTTGCGCTTCGCGCGCTTGGATGCGCGTCTCTCCTCTTGGGAACCCTCACGGTTGAGAATTGTCCGGAAACGCTCCGCATTTGACTTTGTACCTAACTCCGTAGAAGAATGAGGCCCTGTAATTTGTCAGTTCACACACTAATAATGCTGCGACCAGTTGGGTTCTGGATGAAGGGGAGCATACGCTTCACAGGAGTCTGCAAGCTCTGTGGGTTGCCCGTCGTCTGCGCAAGAGGCTGTGCAACATCCTTCCACTCTTCAGGAACCACGCCGTGAGAATGAGATCGGCGACTCCGGGCGAGGGTCGAAGAATAATCAATGACACCCCTTATTCTTTCTTCAGCAGAAATCGACAAAAGGTTGAGGATGTCAACTAGGGGTGCGCCTTCCTGATTGAGAATAGTTTGGCCAGTGCGTACTACAGATGAGCCATCTGGACCAGTAACCTCAATTGGCTGTGGTCGACCAGGAACGGGATGAAACAAGCCTTCCGAGGGGATGCGAACACCGAGGTCAAATCCTCGCTTTTGAAGCTTCTGCTCGAGGAGTTTGGTGATCAAAAATGGCTCCTGGATGTGGTATTGGGCCCTTCTCGCTGCAACCGTGTCCTCACGAGTCGGTTCGTTCGGGTCCTTGAAAGGAGCAGAGGCTTGAGAGGACGGGTCCGCGTACGAGTCGTGAGTGGCTTGCGGTTTGATTTGGGGCAATTCGCCGAAACTGGTCGAAGCCGAGAGGGTGCCCGCAGACACCTGAGAGTTAAAAGAAGTATTGATAGGTGGCGGGTGTTGTGTTTGTGGACCTCTTTGGGGAGGTTGCGCCTGCGCAGTCTGCCCTGAAAAGCTCCGAGTGAGGAATGCTTCCTCTTCCCTGACGTCAATTCCAGACGAGGCTAGAACGTCTGTCAGCTCAGCAGCGTCCGTCGTCTTGTCCACAGGTCGAGACGGGGGTCCCATCGTCCCGGGAGGTGCAGGTGCGGGCGTTGCAGGCGCTGATGTCATATTCATAGTGTTCATGTTCATGGGTTGGCCGTTCATCGGTGATGGATTTTGGGGTAGTTGCATTGCGTTGAAGCTCGGCGATCCATAAGGAGACTGAGTCTGCGACGGCGGCAGGGGGGAAAGCCGCGGGCGTTTATTTGGAGGTGGCGCAATAGCTCCATTGACAGGAGATGCGACCGAGTTGGGGGAGGGTGAAGAAACAGGCGGGGAGAAAGGTTGATTTGAGAACTGCGGCGGCGGCACCGGCTGCTGCTGCTGAGGGTGTCGAGCCTGCGCCATTGTGATGGTGAAGTGACGATAGGATTGATATAGTACTACCACAGATGAAGTCGTCTATTGCGCAAAGCTGTGGTCTTCGATATGAACGGAGGTCCACGCGTGCTCGTTGAAGTGAGCGGATTGCTCGCACCAACAACTTCCACCAACCTTGACCATTTCAATAGTGAATCTGAACCATGAGCGCGACACTTGAATTGTATGATAGTCGTTCGGAAGTAGATGTGACGGCGATCGGAGAGCAGACTGGTGCTTGATGGGGTAAGGAGCTTTTGCCCAGGGTGGTCGAACTCTTCCGCGGGCGCGCGACGGACACGGACACGTGATGTGATTGACTAAGCTCCCCAATCCCAAATCAATATGCTTCGCTTTCACTGCTCCATTGAATCGCATTGAAGGCTCCAAGGTCCTTTTTATTGTTCTCCCATTCAGCCGCTCTTGCCACCCATTGAGGCAAGTTATGGGCGTTGCGCTCAAGCTAAACTGAGATCTTGGGCTTTGAACCCTGCGCGACTCGGGCCTGTGCCTTTCAATCTCGACCAATTTACCCATATCTTCGCACCATTCTTGGGAGACTGCTAACAAAATGACGACAAAGCGCAAAGCCTCAGCCATGGGAACGGCGGTGGACGATGAGCCAGTAGACCCGTCAGATGAACTGGCATTCTACTGTCTGGGCGGCGGCAACGAAGTCGGCCGAAGTTGTCACATCCTGGAATACAAGGGCAAGACCGTGATGGTACGTCTGGTTGGAGAAGCGCAAAACATCGTCTCATCGCTAATCTTTGGTTCTAGCTTGATGCTGGTATGCATCCGGCCAAGGAAGGCTTCTCTGCGCTACCCTTCTTCGATGAATTCGACCTGAGCACAGTGGATGTTCTTTTAATCAGCCAGTACGTTCATACCCTGACACTCCTTTGCGCATATGTATCGGATTCTTGCAAGAGACGACCGCTTGTGGCAATCCACGGATGCTGGAGCCTGTCTCGAGTTACCTGTTTCTCCCCTGCACCTATGAAATATTTGAGAAGCCCAATACAATTCAGTCCCATGCCTATAAGCTTTGTTCTTTTGTATCTACGAGATCTTTGAATTCGTGCCATCTCTCAGCGTTGCGCCCTGCCTCTCTTCTGCTGGCCATCACAGATGCTGATCGCATGGTTTCTATAGTTTCCACGTCGATCATTCTTCCGCCCTACCATACGTTCTCAGCAAAACCAATTTCAAAGGCAGGGTTTTTATGACCCCGGCCACCCGAGCTATCTACAAATGGCTCATCCAGGACAACGTGCGAGTCAGCAACACATCTTCATCTTCTGACCAACGCACCACCTTATACACCGAGCGTGACCACTTGTCAACACTACCTATGATCGAGACTATCGATTTCTACACTACACATACAATCAATGGCATCCGGATCACCCCATATCCTGCGGGCCACGTCCTCGGTGCGGCCATGTTCAAGGTTGACATCGCAGGTCTGGTCACTTTGTTCACTGGAGGTAGGTGGATCGAGATGCTTCACGATCTCAACATATAAGGAAAACCGCTGATAACTGTTTACAGACTACTCTCGTGAGGAAGACAGACATTTGATCCCCGCCGAGGTACCAAAAGGCACCAAGATCGATGTTCTCATCACAGAGTCTACCTTCGGTATTTCGTCAAATCCACCTCGATTAGAACGTGAGGCTGCGTTAATGAAGTCAATCACGAGTGTTTTGCACCGAGGTGGCCGTGTTCTGATGCCCGTGTTTGCTCTCGGTCGTGCCCAAGAGCTGCTTCTGATTCTCGATGAATACTGGGAAACCCACCCCGAGCTACAGAAGTTCCCTATTTACTACATCGGAAACATGGCACGTCGCTGTATGGTTGTGTATCAAACATACATCGGTGCCATGAACGACAACATCAAGCGACTTTTCCGACAGCGCATGGCCGAGGCCGAAGCTAGCGGCAACAAGAGTGTCAGTGTTGGCCCGTGGGACTTCCGATTTGTTCGAAGTCTTCGCAGTTTGGAGCGATTTGACGATGTGGGTGGATGTGTTATGCTTGCCTCTCCTGGTATGTTGCAGACAGGTACGAGTCGTGAATTGCTTGAAAGATGGGCACCCAGTGATCGCAACGGTATTGTTATGACTGGTTACAGCGTGGAAGGTACCATGGCCAAGCAGCTGCTCAATGAGCCTGACCAAATTCCTGCTGTTATGTCCAAGGTTTCGACCGGACATGGCCGTGGTCGTGTTCCCGGGGCCAATGATGAAGATCAAAAGGTCATGATTCCTCGCCGATGCACCGTCGACGAAGTCAGTTTTGCGGCTCACGTCGATGGTGTTGAGAACCGCACTTTCATTGAGGAGGTTGCTGCACCAGTAGTGGTGAGTTTTGTTGATAGTATGAGTTGGGGTTCTTTACTGACCAAAGTAGATCCTTGTCCATGGCGAGAAACATCAAATGATGAGACTGAAGTCCAAGCTCCTGAGTCTCAACGCCGATAAAACTGTCAAAGTTAAGGTATACACACCGGCAAACTGCGACGAGGTTCGCATTCCCTTCAAGAAGGACAAGATTGCCAAGGTTGTCGGCAAACTTGCAGAGCTCGCGCCACCCTCTGAGGAGGAGGATGCCCAGCTGATGGCCGGAGTCTTGGTTCAAAATGGATTTAATCTATCGTTGATGGCTCCCGACGACCTTCAGGAATATGCCGGCCTGACAACCACCACCATCACATGCAAGCAACACATTACTCTCAGCTCTGCAAGTATGGATTTGATAAAATGGGCACTCGAGGGAACCTTCGGAGCGATTGAGGAAGTTGGAACCAGCCCCAAGGTCGAGAAAGAGGAGCAGATTGAGAAGAGTGAAGATATGGAGACGGATGAAACTCCCAAGCAAGAAGATACCGAAGAAGAAATTCCTTCGGACGTGACACAAACATTCCTTGTCATGGGATGCGTATACCTGCGTCACCACTCCCGCACCCGCGAAGTTGAACTCGAGTGGGAAGGAAACATGATGAACGATGGTGTTGCAGATGCGGTGATGGCTGTCTTACTTACAGTCGAAAGCAGCCCAGCTTCCGTCAAGCGTAAGAATTTCTTCGCTCTCCATTTTGATCTTACCAATGCTAACCATCATCCCAGAATCCGCCAAGGATAAGCATCACCACCACCATCACCACGATGACGAAGTGGAACCACCATCTCTCCCCAACCCTCACGCCCAGACCTCACCCCAAGAAAGACTCGCCCGCATGCTCATGATGCTCGAAGCTCAATTCGGCGCCGACAACATCGGCCCCATCGAGCGCCCTCGTGTACCCACTGATCTAGCTCTGGGTCCTCTGAATGACGGAGGCGAGATCAACGATGAAAGATTCTCCGACATCGAAGCAGCAGAATTGAACCGCCTCATCACGATGGGTATTCCAGTCCCTGGTATTGAGATCAGGGTCGACAAGCACGTTGCTCGCGTGTGGCTCGAAGATCTGGAGGTTGAATGTGCCAATGCTGTTCTGCGAGACCGTATTCGTGTCGTCGTGGAGCGTGCCATTGAGACGATTGCGGGCCTGTGGGCTGAAACCTCTATCGCCCGAGATGTCGCGGCGAATGGCTCTGCCAACCCCAAGGGAACGGTTGAGTTGGTAGCCAGGAAGAAAGCGGCTGCTATTGAGAGCGAGGCTTGATTTCCATGTATTTTTAGACTAGCGATAAATACCAACACTGTTTATTTGACTTTATTTGACTTTCAAAGTGTTCCTAATTTAGTTAAAGATTCCAAGGTTGTTAATTTTGAGAATAGTCTAAATTCAAAAATAATCTCGTGAGCACTTGATATAACAGCCTCCCCCGATGTCTTCCAAGGGTGAATATGAAGAAACACCCAGGCGTGGCTCCTGGATTATGTAGATCTTATTGCTTTTCGAATGAGGCAAATATCTCTTCCAAAACCCTCGCCAATGTGTCCACCAGAATTTCAATCTCCTCTTTAGTCACAATGTATGGCGGGGCGAGCACAAGATGATCTCCTCTGATTCCATCTACAGTGCCCGAGCAGCCGTAAAGCGAGACACTGTGTTTGGGCTCCAGTCCTTTCTCTTGAATGAGGAAAGAAAGACGATCTTTGGGATCAAATGGCTCTTTGGTAGCCTTGTCCTTCACAAATTCCATCTGTACAAATGTCAGTATGTATCGATTTTGAAAACCACACTCAAGGCTTGCGACTTACACCCCAAAACAGTCCTTTTCCACGGATATCTCCGACGTGAGGATGGCTCTCGAAGGTCTTCCTTAATTGTGCTTCGAGGTAAGCACCCATAGCGTTGACGTTTTCCAAGAGAGATTGTTCTTGAATTGTCTTTTGCACAGCATACGCAGCAGCACATGAGACTGGGTGGCCCTGGTATGTCTGCCCGTGTCTGAATACTCCTGTGCCCTTGTCCATAGTTTGGACAATAGAATCCCCAATCAAGATTCCGGACACGGGAGCGTAGCCACCACCCAGCCCCTTACCAATAGTCTGAATATCGGGAACAACACCCTCCTGCTCCCAGGCATGAAGCGTTCCGCAACGTCCCATACCACTCATAATCTCATCAAGGATGAAGAGAGCGCCATATTTCTCACAAACATCTTTCATTGCACGGAAGTACCCGGGTACAGCAGGGACACAGCCAAGTGCCTAAACAGATAATCAGAAGCGGCCATTAAGTTTGGGTCAGGGAATCATACCGCGCCTACAACAGGCTCTGCAATGAATGCGCAAACAGTCTCCGGTCCAACGCGCTGGAACTCGGCATCCAGCTCGGCAGCAAGGCGAACCACATACTCTGCATCCGACTCACCGTCTAGCTTATTTCTATAAGCATAGCAAGGGGAGACGTGGGATGTGTTCTTCGAGAGTAGAGGCTCGAATGGCTGCCGACGCTGAACATGTCCACCTGCAGACAAAGCCCCCAGAGTAGTACCATGGTACGAGGGTAGACGGCCAATGAAGCGATATCTCTCAGGTTGGGGGGTCGGGAGTTCCAGGAAATACTGGCGTGCCAGTTTGAGCGCTGCTTCAACAGCCTCGGAGCCTGGAGACATCTATGTTAATCTAATCATAACCACCACGCTTGTACTAGACTTGACATACCTGAGCTGACTACGAATAGCTTTGAAAGCTTTCCACCAGTAGATTCCACCAGCAGCTGGGCCAGGTCTTCCGAAACTTGAGTGCCGAAGAATGCGGAATGGCAGTAGCTCAATTGGTCCATTTGTTCTTTGATTAGGTCCGTGACTTGCTGGTTGCCATGTCCTAGACACGATACAGCAGCACCTCCCGTTGAATCCAGGAACTTGGTTCCATCTTCGAGGAAGATGTAGCTGCCTTTGCCGCCAATTGCCTTCTTCGGGATAAAGCGTGTATCCCGGTGAAGGACAGCGCTCGTAGGTTCAGTCACTGGAAGACGTTAGATTGATGCGTATACTGATGTGTACCTGACATACCAGTCATGATGAGGCGTATATGAAATGTATTCAATGTATGAAAAGTGTCAATGGTACGTAGGAGTATGAAAGAAAGGAAATGAAGATCCTTATATAGCAATGGATCTGTAACTTGCCCGAGGTAATGTGTCTTGCGGGGCTAGTGGGCTATCCCGAAGATGCCGAGCCTTTCATTCGCTCAAGCCGGAGCTAGGGCCCTGGGCCAATCTGCCGTGGGGTTGTCTCTTTCGGCGTTTCTATCCAGTCTTATCTGGTCCAATCTGACCATATTCGGAGTTTCGATGCGAAGAATGGTTCACGACACACAAAATGAGTCATGTACAGATAATCCCTAGTATAGTCGAGTAATACAATGCACACAATGCATGTCTCTATATGTGACCGCTGAAGACACGCTATTTAAGAACTATACACACGGTGTTTTCAGACAAGGGCGAGAATAATTCATGAAGGCCATGAAGAGGCCAGGAACTATGTTTGATACCATATATGGTCATATTTCGACCATGTTATTCAAGAAAAGCCAAGGAAGTAACGGCGAGTAGCTGCGTAGAGCTGTCCGTCAGTACGGAGTAGTGCACCAACTGGACAGCATCCCCACCGCCCGCACACACATTCTGCCCATTCCGCTACTTGGCCACACGCTTCCCCAGACATCCCCTCCATTCCACAGCCATGTCGCATCACGCCCAAATCGAGGAAGTCTCTGACTCCGACCCAGAGGAGGTCGCCCCCGGCTTCGACTCCGATGATGACCTCCCCCGCAATGCCATCATCTCCCCCGCCAACATTCCATCCAAGGCCACCCCGGCGCCTCAACCCCAACAGATGCCGATGCCCACGATGCCCGCACCTGAACCACAGCGCGAGATCCCCAAGCACTTCCAATGCTTGTACCCCGTGTACTTCGACAAGACACGAACCCGCGCCGAAGGCCGCAAGGTCGGTGCGGAGCTCGCGGTGGAAAACCCTCTTGCCAGAGACATCGTGGACGCGGTCCAAATGCTAGGCTTGAACGCGGGGCTGGAACCCGAGAAATTGCACCCCAAGGACTGGGCCAACCCTGGTCGCGTGCGCGTGCAGCTGAAGAATGAAAATGGTCAATTGGTCAACTCCAAGATCAAGAACAGTACGTTACGTGGCCTGAGATTGAGAGATTGAATGATTGCGTGTTGGTGGCATGGAAACTAATGCTTTGATCTAGAACATCATCTTTATATTCTCGTCGCGCAGTTCTTGAAGGCTAACCCGACCAACGAACAATCGCCTTACCGGTTACGGATTCGTGGCTTGCCTATGCCGGAGAAGCTGCCCGCTGCCCCGGCTGCTCCGCGGGGCTGGAAGATTGGCAAGATCTTGCCAATTCACTCGCCTGCTTACAGCGGTGGCGGTGTCAGTGATAACCCACTCAAGGATGCCATGGCTGAGATGCAGGGCATGCAGGGCCAGCCTGGCATGCCAGAGATGCCTGACATGAGCAATATGGCACAGATGATGAGCCAGATGGGTGGCATGGGCGGACTGAGCAATATGCTGGGTGGACTAGGTGGATTGGGTGGTATGGGCGGCATGGGTGGCGGCGAGCCCTCAGGGGCCGGCGCCGATAAGAAAAAGAAGGAAAAGAAGAAGGGCAGAGGATGATCTATGATCTATGATCTTTTCCCGATCTTTTGTTCCACTTGCATTGATGGCGATGGGCGTTGCTTTTTTTCTCTTCTACTTTGATGCACTCGGGGAGGAATATTCCTTGATACCAAGACCTGCATCTGAAATGATTTTGTACATCCACCCAAAACATGACTTACCCTCGATCATCTTGAAGTCTCGTAGTTCCCCGCTGTCTACCCTGTAGAGTTGAAGATCTTTGCTGGACGCGATAACCTGCCAGTACCCGTTATCTCTTGGGTAACCTGCCAACCACCTCGGAATCACCCTGTGCAACCGCAAGGGGCCAACTAGCATACTCAGGTAAGTTGAGACCAGAACGCGTCTTTGATCATAACATTCAACTGTGTTCAAAATCATGCGTCCTGTACTCACAGCCAGACAAGCAGGGGAGCTGTAGGTGCTATATCCACACAGCGAATACGACAGTCTAACCGATTGCAGGCACAAGTCTTTGATTGCATACTTATCATCTATAAACATCGAAAGCACGAAAATTCTCCAGGATGAGCTATCAGTGGGTGAGAACTTCGACGACGTGACTCGAGCGAAATACGAAGGTATTCTAGAGCGAAAATGGACATCTGTAATGCGTCTTCAAAAACGAGTATGTCTCTTTAATTCCACGACAATGAGCATTGCTTACACAAACAGATATTCGAACTAGAATCCAAGGTCACCGACCTAGAAACAAAACTGCAATCCGTGGCAAGCATCCACTCACACGAAGACGCCGCCAACTGGCTCCCAGAAGGCGAAGCCAAGCAAAAATTGCAATCTCATCAAAAGCAAGTCACTTGCGTAGCCTTCCATCCAAATCATTCATCTCTGGCCTCTGGGTCTGAGGACTGCACCGTCAAAATTTGGGACTGGGAGCACGGCCAACTAGAACGATCCCTTAAGGGACACAGATTACCCGTTCTGGGTGTTGACTATGGGGGTCCCCACGAGCATACGCGCTTAGCGTCCTGTTCAAGTGATCTAACTATCAAGATCTGGGATCCTAGTAATAGCTACGTCAATGTGCGGACGCTGTGTGGACACGACCATACTGTTTCCGCAGTGCGCTTCTTACCCAGTGGGAAACTAGTATCCGCTGGACGGGACGGGTCGATTCGAATCTGGGATGTTATCAGCGGGTATTGTCTTCGGACTATTGACTCGCAGGGAGATTGGATTCGAGATATTTCGGTTTCGTTGGATGGCGGGTATGTCGTGTCTGCTGGTAATGATCGGATGGCTCAGATTTGGGATATATCTTCTGGGGAGGTCACGGCGAGACTTATTGGGCATTCGGGTCCGATTGAGTGTTGTGCTGTTGCGCCGCAATCGAGTCATGGTCATATGGCCAAGTTGGGATCGATGAAGTTATCTGGACGAGAGATTTTCGTGGCGACTGGGTCGAGAGACAATCATATCAAGTTATGGAATGAGAGGGGCGGGTTGATCAAGACGCTTGAAGGTCATGATACTTGGGTTCGGGGGTTGGCTTTTCATCCTCAAGGGAAATTTCTGATAAGCGTTGGTGATGATCGGACGATACGATGTTGGGATTTGTCGAACGAGGCTCGCTTGGTGAGGACAATCGTCGGGTCCTCCAGGTTTTTAACTTCTATACGTTGGGGACCGAGTATACGGTCCACTCAGGGAACCTCACATGTGGTCGCTGTCGGGAGTATAGACGCTAGCATCCGAGTTTGGATGTAGCAAGAGGTGGTTGTGGAATAAATCAAACGGCGATGGTCATCGTGTATATGTATACTAGCTAATCAAGAGAAAAAATCATCGTGTTGATCGATCGGCCTGTGCTCGCGGGGAGATCCTCCATTCCTATACTGCCAAAGCCGACTGAAATCCTTCACACGCAGGACTCGACTGGTTCCATTTGGTTGGAACTGCTGCCGACTCAAGGCAGCGGGAAGAAAAGCCTCGTCTCGGGCGACAGTAGGTCGATACCGCACCCTGTGCGGAGGACCACTGTATCCATTGATTCCAGCCGTTGCCCACGGCTCGACCTCCATATCCATGAACGGATTCGATTCAAGGACTTTCATATCCGGACCGAGAGTGAACATAGTGCTCAAGTAGTGCATATTGAGCAGATGCCCTGAATTTGGACGAACAAATAGCCGACCCATATATCGATTAGGAATGTCCACAAAGTGAAGTACACCCCCGAGAGCCACGATATCGCCAGAGTTAGCGTAATGCTCAATATGACCTATAGATTGGCCAAATTGATGTACGAGGTCGGGCGTTTGAAGCAACTCGGGTCTTGCCAGTTTCGTCCATCGCGGGTTATTGAAATGATTCGCCGCATTGCCGAAAGTATACACCTCCAGGTGGCGGAGCAGATCATGCGGTAATTCATCCAAAAGCCAGTCGATGATTAGTCCGCCTTCGATCCCACCTTGGCTATGAAGTAGTAAAACGACCTTGTCGCATTCCGGGTCCAATAGCGCTTTCTTCACTAGCGCATATGCCCGGCGGATATCGCCTGTGGCATATGAGAAATCTCGTTGAATCAAACATTCAATCAGATCAAACACAATACCAGCGCTGGATATATTAGTACTAACCACAGCCATGAAATCAAGCGAATTTTCACTTACGTGCGATTGTGGACCCCTGTCACTTTCCGACCAAATGTATATGACAGCTGATCGACATTCATCTGGACCCATCGGTGCCCCGCCGCAATCCCATTTATATACAACCAACATTCCCGATCATGTCCTGGGCGCTCGGCCACGGGTACTTGAGAAACCAAAACTTGCTCGAAACCATTTAACAACACCATGACGGCTGTGTAGCTGAATGCCAGTCCAAAAGCCAGATAAGCGAGAATCCAAAGTCCGGGGACCATGCAGATCACCAGGAGCGGAAGAGAGATCAGGAATACCACCTGGTATACCATGAGAAATAAATGGACGCCCACGATGAATATATTGTGGATCGACGGGTAGAACTCATCTAGAGGGTCGGTGCGACATAGGTGCAAGGGTAGGAAGATGCCTGGCAGGTACCTGATGAGGCTCACGAATAACAGTAGGTCGTTCCATAGTAGTTTGATCGGCGAGGCAGTGTAGGGTAACGGTGTACCCTCCTCGCCCTGGCAGGTCATTGTGGGACGAGTATACTCCGTGTACTCCAGTGTGTTACAGAAGAAGGAAGAAGGTAAGCTGAAGCTGAGGCCTAGCGGTTTGTCATGTGATACCTTGACCGTGCCTTCTACATGTGATTCTACTTGACTTCTACTCCGTATACCTAGTATACCTCCCATACCCTGCCAAAAGTCTGAGAACGTATGGTATACCTTACTAAATTGTCAAAAAGATGCAATTTAGATCTTGCAATATCCACATAGTAGTACGGCATCGTTCTTTAATATTTCCATGAATTAAACTAAAACAAACTATACTCTACCCAGAGATTGAAATGATCGGACGTGAATTTTAATAAATAATCTTTCGATTAACTTGATCTTTCTGTTTTGGTTGAAATTTATGGGGGAAGGAGGCTTCTATATAGTAAAATTTCGACCGATTCACAACAAGTTCAAGACACTCATCGCCACTATGCAAGAGCGACACATTTCATTTCAACATCTGTGTATTCTGGAATGGACTTGACCGCCACGCAACTACATCGTCGGGTAATCCATCAGCATTTTTTTAGGACACACGAATGGAAATACGGGGAGTCAATATAACTCAAGATCTGAGCAAAGGGACTCACGTTCTGACAGGCTTGATCTCTCCAAACCATTTCAAATAAACCTCATTCATCTTTTCAAAGTCTTCCATGTCAGCCAAGAAGACATTGACTTCGACCATCTTATTCAGACTAGAGCCTGCAGACTCAAGAACTGCCTTCAAATTCTTGATACATTGTTCCTGTCATTTTTATCAGCTAAGCTCTGTCTAGTCCCGAAGTCATGCTCAATTCAATAGCAAAATGAGAATGAGATATCAACGCATACAGCTCGATCCTGAACGGTCCCTTCCACAATTTTGCCGCTAGAATCTTTAGGAAGCTGACCGGAGCAAAAGACAAAACCATTGGCAATGACAGCCTGGTTGTAGAAAGGACGTGGGGGAGGTGCCTGGTCACTGTTCACAACCTGGCGCTGAGCAGACATTTCTGAGATATCTGATTTATTCAATAGAGGAAGACGAAATAAGCACGAGGATTTGAATGATTGCAGGTGATGATTTCATACAGCCAGAGAGAGTAGAGCCTTTAAATATACAGTTTGAGATCTGGATGCTCCAATTACAAACATAATACAAAGTAAGAGAATGGAGCACACTTCAATTGGTAAAACTAGTCCTCATTGAGCGCACAAGAACGAGCCCTGGCTTCCCGGCATATACTCTGCACAAAATACTTTGGAGCCAAACACAATCCAGCGAAGCATCCAATTCTACTGGGTATCCATGGACGTGAAATTGGCAGGTTGTGGGTCATGTCGAGTCCGCCTAGTCCGTCGTGGAGCCATGCGTGTAATATGATCCACTTTCGTTCTCACATACCCCATTTGGAACATATCAAAAGTGTACAGAGTAACCTTGGAAGGGCCGTACGTTTGAATTTGCCAACGAAGTGTTCATTCCTGTTGGCTGGTTGTCTTGGTCCCTATCACAGACTCAAACAATATGTGTACCTCAATGTTTGAGAATAAAAAGGGTTACACGTTTCATATTGTCGTGTTTGGCGTCCCAAAGTCGAGCAAAATGGCTTGGTACATTTTAAGTGCTAGCCAAGGGATTTTCTTTTTTCAACATATGACCAAAATGGATCAATAATACCATAACAAATACAAGCATTCAGTTCCCGAGGTCGACATTCAAAGTTCATCCTTCTACTTATCTCCGTACAGCTTCTGTATAGCTTCTACTGTGGTGTTTCCCCCCGATAGAATAACCCCAACATCCCAACCGCTCTCTCCACCCTCCCTTTCAACAATCCTTCGGAATTCCTCATCAAACAAAACCACAGCAGCAGGTACCGCAGCACTTGGTTCAATGAAAAGCTTCATTCTCTCGAGCACCAACTTCATCGCCTCTTTGATTTGATTTTCAGTCACAGCGAAGATCCCTTGAACCCTTTTTTTATCCGAAATAACAGTCCAATTGATCTCTCCAACTGGCGTCCGCAATCCATCAGCAATGGTAAGGGTGCTGACACTCGGAATTCTAGACCCAGCAGCGAGTCCGCGCCGACCATCATCACCTCCCTCAAACGAAGGTTCAGCACCAAAGACGCGAGTCGATGGCGTGTTGGAGAAGTAAGTTGCAGTACCGCCCAGCAAGCCCCCACCACCCAGCGGCGTCAATACTGCGTCGAGGGGGTGGTCTTTCTTAATGTCACCCTTGCCAGAGGGCTGTTCCAACAAACCACTCACCTGGCTTTCAAGCTCCAGTGCCGCTGTCCCCTGTCCCAGAATTATATCGGGGTGATCATAAGGTGGAACGAGGATAGCACCTGTCTCCCGAATTATGTCTTGAACAACAGCCACACGCTCTGGCTCTGTAGAGCCACTAAAAACAACACGGGCCCCGTAGGCTTTGGTACCAGCGATTTTTGACGGTGTCGAGATGGTAGGCATCACGATGTGAGCAGGCACGCCTAAAGTCGAAGCAGCGAGAGCAAGGGCTTGGGCATGATTTCCTGCCAGAAGATGTCAGTTAGCTATTATCTAGTGCTTAGTATGGCAAAGGATGATTCCTACCAGAGCTGTGAGTTGTCACACCCTTCCTACGGACTTCATCGATACCAATTTGATCACATAGTCTTCTCAAAGCATGGAAAGCGCCTCGTGCTTTGAAAGCGCCTATCTTCTGGAAGTTTTCGCATTTGAAGTAAAGACGAAAAACGGGATTTGCAGGGCGCTGGCCTTCGAAGACCGTTCCTTTAAATTTAGACGCTGCCTGAGGAGATGAGGCAATGCGATTGAGGGTTTTCGAAGTGACCACTGGGGTATGATGAATGTATGGGCTGATCAGAGAATGCGCCGCTCGGATAGAATCCGGCGAGAGTGATGGACAGGTTTTGATATCGGCCATGGTGTAAATGTGGCGGGAAAAGAATTCTGATAAGAACTATAATATGATTGTTATATTCGATTCACGTAAATTGCGGCTCGATGGTATGTTATATACTTTGGGAGTAGGAGAGCAATTGAAAAAAAAAAAAAAAAGAAATGACAACCCAAAATTTTTACGCCACAGCAATGGAATACACATTCATACTTGCAACCCATGCGCCCTTTGACATATAGTCTTTTCAGTGGTACCAGCTTATGGCTTCGTTCCTGCACACCTCATAAGGAAGGTGGGGACAATTAGGGTATCTTGTCGATGAGTTGGAGGTCCTCCATAACTTGGAGTAAGTAGGGGTTGGCGTTTTGTACAATAAGTCACCTAGCTTTACTGCAACAGCAGAAATGGCTTCCGACACCGGCACCTTCATTATCGGCCAAAGTGTCCCAGAGCGCGATCTATCCGGCAACATCTAAAATACCTGCGCAGTATACTCGCCCCAAGTAAAATATTAGCAACAAATCGAAAGATATGTTCATTCGACTGTCAAAGATAGCCAAGCCAGAAGTAGGCTGAGGTAGGTCTGGCCGATATTAAATTGGAACCAAAGAGAAGAAAGAGGTGAAACTGATTTCGAGCGAACCTGTAACCAATTTCAACTGCGGCGCGGGAGATTCGCCACAGAGCGTGCCACTCACTCAACCCGCTAACCAAATTGGGTGCGCGAGAGCGAGGTGGAGAACTACACTAGAAGACAACAAAGTTCTCCAAAAAGAATTGGAGTAGCACCGCAGGTCTCTCAATTTGTATCACCATGGGAAGTTCGACACACGAGGAAAGATCAATCAAACCGGATTTGGAAATTATCCTTGAAATTTGAGTTTCTCCCATTATTTTGAGTCGCAAGAATCTATTAAAATATACAATTCACCAAATAGGTCTATGCTAATATTAGTTGAGAGATCTAGCTAGCTTGTCTCTGGCTTAGGGGCTTAGTATAGTTATGGGCCCGATGGGCCGGGCTCTTTGCTGGGATTAAGGAGAATAAGGAGATCTTTCCATTGAATTTTGGACTCGGAATTATCAAAAAAAGTCGCACGGCAGTTCCTATCACTTATTAGAAGACATGAAACGTACATTTAGACATCGCTAAACTGTCCATTTTGACAAATAGGGGAAATAATCCCAACAAGCGGAGAAGCCTTTCTGCTCAAAAGCCATGAATTGGGGTAAGAACCAAAGTGGTCCCTATATGACGGGGCGTGTTGAAGAAGTTTGGGGTGGCGACCCTATTCCATCCAACACACCGCTTTGTTTCTCTTCCATATTCTTTGCACATGGGCTGGGATCACAAGTCATTCAGGTTCATCTACGTGAAGTTGCACTTGTAAGGACATGTACAAACCTGCTCCTCCACGCCCGAAGAAGACGAGCATTGTCCGGTCCCGTTCGGGATGCAAGAGATGCCGACAGCGCCGGGTGAAGGTAGATGTGCTAACCCGGACTGTGAGATTCTTCAAGCTAATTTTCTGTTAGTGTGATGAAAGAAAACCATCTTGTGAAGCTTGTTTGCGTCATGGCGTCGATTGCGAAGCAATCAAGCCAAAATTCGAGTTTCGCACTGCGTCCGTGCCAGACAACATAACACAGAGCGGTCATTACCACAAATCCTTCAAGTTAGGGTACAGCCAGGATCCATCCTCTGGACAGGATGATCTAGATGACTCTACATTCCATGAATCATCGCTTACACCTCATGTGGTGGATAAAGCAGTCACGACTATGGCTAGTCCAGACGTACCGTCAGAACATCCAGCCTTATCTTATATGCCATCTTTGCCAAGCCCTATCATGCTGCGATCACTCCATCGCTCGGAAAGGAAGCTCATCTATCTTTCATACTGGGAAAAGTCTTGCGTCCAGGCTCTTCAGCAAACTTTGAGGCGAATCATCGTGATCGCCAACGAATACGAACCATTAAACCAAGCCCTTCTGGCTCTTTCGGCTTGTAACTTGAGCCGTTCCTCTCCCGAAAGAGGGATTTCAGATGCATCCTTTGCCCAAGTGATCTACAGACCAAGATCTGACCACCTTTTCTCCAGCCAACAATACTACGTAAATGCTGTTGGACAAGTTGCAACTATGATACATAAGAACGCCATCCCGCCTTCCCCATCTCATACATTGGCTGCATTGGTTCTCTTCTGCAATCTGGAATTGGCAATGGGTAATTTTGCAGGCTTTGACTGTCATGCCCAAGGAATCAGCAACTATATTCGGTCGCAATATAGCGCAGTTTCGTCAGATCCTTTGGGCAGAGAGCTTACTGCAGCGTGGGTTCAAGGGAAAAATCACATCTGGTGGCTTAGAATGAATTTCAGTTCATTCTCGGTTCAACTCAGTCAGTCTTCGCTGTGTCCACCCTCGGATATTTCAAGTATTATTCATTCAATCGACGCAAGGAGAGCGAGAGTCACCTCAATTCTATGCGAGTCTTACCGATTAAATGCCATCGTTTTGCTACAGCTTGCACTATACGAACAAGGACGACCGCACATATCGCTTGACAAGTGTATTGCTGCTTTGAAGCTTGAATCAAAAAAGCTCGATGACTGGCACTCTTCGCTATCGAAAGCCGAGCTTCCGATAGAATATGCTTCAGATCTCGATCTAATTGATCAGGGTCATATTCGTCCGCTTCGGTTTAAATCCCATGGCTTCGCGATGAATTACGCTTATTATGTCTCTTCTCGAATGATGCAGTGCACGGGGTTATTTTATCAATTCCAAAATTTCCAGACTGGCGAACACGAGAAAGATGTCATATATTGGATGACGATGCTGCTTCGCATTGTCGCCGGCCTTGACAAGCTAGAATGTGTCATGAAGAATGTTTATTCAATTGGTGCCTCGAGTCTTCTTTTGCCTTGTCTTTTTCGATGCCACACCCTCCCCTTTGGACGTTGGGTCGAGAAATGGTTGTACGAGTGGGACGAATTGTCGATTCACGAGGAAGGCAGTTTCCCTATAATCCAGGCCTTGGAAGTTGTTCGCCTTGCCAATAAAGAGAAAGCAAAAGGGAACACCATTTACGCAATAGCACTACCAGAAGATGATGGCGGCGGCAGTGGAAAATTTGCATCATATCAAAGTCAATGTGTTGAGAAGATTGTGTTGATGGGAAGAAAAAGCTCAGGAGAACTGTATTATGAGCTAATCCCACTTGATATAGGAGGTCTAAACTAAGATCACCTTTCACTTGCTGAAAATTTGCATCATTGCACATACCATCGTCAAGTTACAACTGCCTTAAGCATGCTTCGGGTAGACTTTCAGTACCTGTCTTACCAAAGGGGGAAAAGTGGATGAATCTGCCTGTTTGTCCTCCCAAGAAAGGATAGAGTGTTCCTGGCTGATATGCTCTGCAATTGGTTCCCCCCCTCCCCCCCC
>RFFF02000028.1:1456831-1584359 GCA_005250745.2 Penicillium sp. CF01
TAGGCTGGTGGAGCGGAATGGACCCAATCGTATTGTTTCACTTCAAACCATGTGGTAACTTGTTCCACACATGAACAATACGAGTTAAAAAAGTATAATTGATCTTGTAGATTGCCCTGTCATCACATTCCGTTTCATATACGGTACACCAACTTCTCCATGCTGATCGGCCGCAAATGTGTCTTTCCCTCCAGATCTGATCCGGCAGCGGATGCCAGTGACGAATTTCTAAGCACAGCGAAGCCATCAGAAACGATTTCTTCCAGACCGCCAGGCATGAGGCGAACTGGACTTGGTTGTAGAATGTTCAGTTCGGAAGTCGATTCTTGGCCGATGTATTTGTAGAAAGCGGCGGCGAAGCTCCTAGCTTCGGCATTGGCCGGTAGGGTTATGCCTGTAAAAAAATTACATTCATCCAAATCAGGCCAAGCGAGGGGAGAAGGTTAAATTACCGTGATAACCGATTTCAACCCCCAGGCCCTCCCAAACTGGGCCAACGCGTGGCTTGATCTTCAACGTAGCCATGTCAAACCCGCCACTGGCTGGAGTCCGGTATGCAGCAAATTTACCCGATGGGCTCAATGTGCTTTCAACCATGGCTACTGTTGAGCCAACGGATACTGCGTCAATGGCATACAACACGCCCCTTCCGTCGGTGGCCTCACGGACTTTCTCTGGCCAGTTGGAAAGTCCCCTATCGACCAAGACGTCGTATTGATATGGCGCCTTCTTTAGTAACGCGTGGCTCGAGGTGCTGGCAACTCCGATAAGTCTAACCTTTTTGCCCGCCGTTCTCTCCGCGATGCGAACTAGCTGCGCCGCAAAAAGACCAACGTTAGTTGTCGCGCCGTAGATCAGAACGTTCACGGGCTCTTCCACGTCCCCGAAAGTCGACGTCCCATAGAACGGACATGGAAAGCCCATACGGTAGAAGAGACCCTGTGCGGCAGTGAGACCACACATACTGATGGTAGAGGCGTTTTCCGGCGGTAAGCTATCAGGCAATCTCCAAGTCAAGTCATAATCGGCCACAACGTACTCGGCATAGGCCCCGGGACGCTCGTTGGAAGAATTTGCTAGATATTGTCAGTCGCGTAGTCGTGATCAAAAGATGAGATAGCATACCCCCTTGGACAAACCCGGCAACACGCGCGCCAATCTTCACCCGCGGGTCTTCCAAAGATTTCAGATCTTCGCCCATGCTTTCCACGACTCCCGCAAAGTCGGTGCCGACGACACGCATATCTTGGAGAGCAATGGGGTGATCCACGTTCATGACGTCAACCGTGTTAAGCGCAACCGCCTCCACCTTGATACGGATTTCCTTTGGTCCAGGGATTGGCACGGCGACATCTTCCACAGCTAGAGATCGACTTGGGGTCCTGTAAACCAAGGCCTTCATCATGGCGATATGTGATATATTTTGGTTCCAAGGTTGAGGTATTTGGTCTCTGCCGCGAATAAGATGATAGTGCAAGGCGAAGGTAGAAAATCGAAATTCGGAGACTAGATTCCAGAGATTCCGACAAAGCGAATCGATGTAATTGAAAATGGCGACTGGGTGGGAATTTATGCAAAATTGGTGTCATCCAAGAACTTTCGCGGAGTTTAACTCGGAGGTAAGTGCGGAGTTAGAGTAGCCACCTTGTTGGTCGCGGTAGGAAGCTTCCAAGGTTGGAAGTACCCGCTGAAATGGACTTTCGCCTTTCCTGATCTTACCGGGCACCTTCAACCCATGGTCATTGCCCAGGTGTCGTCAGGTCTGCTTTCAACGGCATGTATACGTTGAGTGGGGCCGATCATGGGGTTTGGGATGTACGTGTGTCAATGACACAGAAAAGTAAGGAGAGAGTATGGATATGCATGAATGCTAACTCCAAGCTCAGTAGTCACCGATCGTGTCTCTTTATCTGGTTGGCTGGTAACGTCAAACCCACTCAGCGCCAGAGGTCGCCTGTTCAGCAGCATATCGAGAATATCTTCCAGATTTCCGGCGTGGTTGAGGTTACCAAACAGCTCTTCGCTGTTTCCAAGGTAGGAATGATTGGTTCACATTGATATTGTTGGAGACTATGGTTGGGATCTGGTAATGTGATGTTTACTTCCATACTAGATAGATCTCTCTAGCTCTCTCTCACTTCTCTTCTTCACGCATTCCGTACAGTCTGTTTTGTGCATAATGCTCTCTTCAGACCGTGTCGTCTTGTTCAGGGGTATACTTAGATTTACTTTGAAATCATAAAGCGGCGAGAGGTGAGCACCAAAATGGAAGAGGAAAGGTCTCGACTGCCAGACATTATCCAGTACAAGCCTCCGTACCGCGCTCACGCGCGGCCAAAAAGACGATGATAGTTGCTTAAAAAGAGGAGTTGCCATGTATTGGCTTAATACCATATTTTGCTTGGTAAAGGAACAGAGCTATTCATCAACTTCGGGACCTCTGTTTAACGGTCTTTTTAACGGTCTTACAACGGTCTTTTCGGCTGCCCTCCAAGGTTCCAAATAATTGTCGAGTCATCATGATTTGTCGTGAAAAGGAATTCTTGGCTAAGCCGTGAACAGAGAATTAGGGATTGGGGACATATGGTATCCTACTTTACTAATTCTAAAGGCTGTTTCAGCATACAGGGTTAGAAATTATTTATTCATTGATTTTAATGATACCTGCAGCTAAACCCTAGAGACAAATTCCGTCCGCCATGAAGAACAATGCTCTGCTCTCATGAAAGGACCCAAAGAAAGGTCGTCAGATTCGTCTCTGTGGCCACCACCGAAGTTGCCAGAGTTGTAAGGACCATATGCGGAAATGTTTTGATGTTCGCCACGAACGTTGGGACCAGGGCACATAGGAGTGTCCTTGAACAGGGGGTTGACCGGATTTGTGTCGAGGACGTGTGTGGTTTGTATTTCTGTGTCCCAAATGTCAGCCGGAAATGAACTAGACTGAACATGTCTCAACCCAGCCCAACTGAACAACGAGATAGTCATCTTGAGACAAGAACTTGGAAGGAATGAGACGAAAAGCACGACCCAAAAGAACATACCATAATTCAAGACAGAAACAAATCCCCAAAGCCTAAACGCCCCATCTTGGATGGTTGGTCATACGGAACACATATCTCCGATCAATATAATGTCCATGGTTAAGAATCTGATCCCTGTGCCAAAACGCAATGGTCACTGCAATTGCAGCAATAGAAGTATCCGCAGCATTGTAGTGACTCGGGACGCGGAACGACATGCACCATCGTTGATCATGATGCATGGGCTCAGGCGCAATGAGACCCTTCCCAGCACGAATTTTGGCAATGACGCAGAGCATGAGAGTTGCGTCGTCGTGGACGCGGTCAGGCCAGTCGAAGAAAACGGTCACCCATTGGAGGGGGATGGTGGGTTTGGCTTCTTCGAGGATGTTTCGACCTGAGCGGGTGAAGAAGAGGCCGCGGTAGTATTTCATGGGAGCCTTTGCGGGTGCCGGTTGGGGCTTTGGCTTCGAGTAAAATAAACCCATGGCGAATGAGGAATGCCAAATGAGGAATGAGGAGTGAGGGGGATCAAGTTGGGAAGTGTGAGACAGGAAGGAGGTCGAGTATTTTAAATAGTAGGCAGAGTTGCATGCTTTAGTGTTGGTGCTGGGGGAAGGAATGGAACAATGGTGATTGAGACTTCTGGAGCTGTATTGAAGTATTCATGAAACGAGGAGAGATGGGCTCTTTGTTTGAGTGAATGTCATTGAGAAGGGAGATATTGGAGATCGTCAATGGGCTTTGTTGGCGGCAAATGGTAAGGTGAATGGCACACGCCTGTCAGGATGAATGGAAAATGAGGAAGAGCGAAACAATCCTATTGTCTTGGAAGTCTTATGGAGAGCGATTTGAAGTCGACCTCAGTAGGTAGCGAGTGAAGTATAAAAAGGAGGCCGCCCTGAAGAAGAATTTTCCCATCTGGAAGTACACAGCTGCATACATTTGCAACAGACCGACATTGAATACACACACACAACACTGATCCCTACTAGGCATTGCTAACTTTTATTGACAACCAGATATCGATATTCTACTTTGCTATACACAATCCCACCCGCTTCCACCTTCATTCAGCGCAACATGGGTAAAGACAGCGAGCGGAAGAGCTCGACCAAGGACTTGAGGCAACTCATCTTCCCAAGCAACAGCCCTCAGTGGGTGGACGAGCTACGCAAAGAAGATTTGAAAAAGCTAACCGAGATATTCCACCTAGGCAAACCAAATGACAAGACCGAAGACAAAATCAGGCGCCTCATCAGTGATCTGCCCAAAGGCATGCGCCGTGAGCGCTTATCCCGCAAAAACAACGAGCTATGCGAAGTACACCAAGGCCTCAACGCCGAGTTCATGTATGACCTTCACCACCTCGTGCATCGCGAAGTTTGCCATCACCTCCTCCGATACGAAGCATACCCAGAGCTACAGAAGCCCATTGACGCAGTCATTATAAAGAGGCTGCAAGCTATGCGGGGGATGTGGACAAAGTACGACAAGAGAGAAGCAGAATACGAGACTGCATGGAAGTTCGAAAGTAGTCGTTGCCAAGGATGTATGATCGGTCGAGTAGCGACCGACAGAGACGCACTGCGCAATCTGCGCATTGCGATACTGGCTCGCACCCAGACTAGAAAAATGCATATCCCGCGCCGACTGATAAGTTTCGTCGATGGATGCATCGATCGGTTCCCGAACGATATGGTCGAGATGTACGATACGTCCAGTCACTTTGCTTTCATCATGAAAGCGACACGCAAAGCATGCACCAAGAAATTGGAAGCGCAGCATGGTCGGAGACGTCATCGTCCGAAAGTGCGTCACCACCGTGATCCGAGGAATTACGGTGACGACGAGCCGAGATACCACGGTGACAACGAGCCGACCAGCCACTGGAGCGAATCAGACACGAATTCAGGCAAGGGCAAGCAGGCCGCACAAGGCCAAGCCCCGCGATCGATCCACGAGCCTCATCCTGCAGACAGGTATGTCATAGAACCACTCAGGCCAAGATCGAAGTCTCGCACTGACACTGATGAAGGGCACAGTGGAGGTCAGACGGGATCGAAGAGCAGTTTGCATCCGTCCGATTCGCCACACCTTCGGAAGTTCGTTCTGAACGGCCAAGCCAGAGCGAGTGCAGGGTCCTCTGAAGTAGAGAAGCTTACGAAGCTTGTCGCGGATCAAATCGAGAGTTTCCAGGATAGCTATTATCCGCCGGCTGGGGCGTCATGGAAGAAGAGTAGCGTTCCTTCGGAGGCGGTTGATGCTGTTGATGAGATGACTGACATGTATCGCAACATGGGGATGAATCCGTATCGAGATTATCAATCTGATGACCCTGATGCGGAGTATGAGAGTTGTGAGGAGAAAGAAGGGCCGAATCATCCTCATGCGCCTGAGAACCTGGCGGCGGCGATGGATACCTGGAGCATGCTCTGTAACAAGGAGAAAGATTGATCACGTTTTGTTTGCTTTTTTGGCTTGATTCTGCGCGTGTTTGTGTCCTGTTTGCCATCGATTTTGCTGTTGTTTAGTTGTTTTGAGTCATTCGATTCTCGAGGCAGCCATGCAACTTTACCTGGGTGTCCTCAGTGTTTGAGCCAAAAGCTCACAACCCTTACTCCGTAGTCCTCGTTTAATAGTTGAGAATGAAATGCGTTGGATGGAACCCAATCTTGTAGGTGTAAAATAAAATAAACATTATTGACAGTAGGTCATGGAGCAAACCATGTACAGAGCGTTGACAGGCACATAGTAAAGTATTAATACACAGGGCTCCTTGTCCCATATACAAAGAAAAAGATGACAGAAAGCCCCACGGTCTGGCGGAGACGGCCAGCAGCTCCAGGGACGGGTATGGGATGCATAAACAGATGGGCGCATTTTCAAGTTCGTTTCATTAGGGTTTAGTTGTGGAGCACACTTCCAGGAACCCCATGACTTGGGCCCTTGAGGCTGTCGACCGTCTTTCGACGCAGTCGGGTGCGTGCAGCGGGACCTTCTGTTGAAACCACAACTGGCTCAGGCACTCGTTCTTCTGTCACAATCACGGCTGGGATGACTTCGGGTGCCTTGGCGGCGTCGAGGTCCACTTGCTTCTGTGCGTTTTCACGGGCACGTTCATAGCGCTGTGTCGCATCACCCGTCCACTGAGTGCCGAGTAGACGGTCCCAGAAGATGAAGAAGGGCTGGGAGAAATTGGTCTTGATGCCCCAGCTCTGGTGGTGGATGTCGTGGTAGGCGGCATTGTTGGAAGTGAAATGCTGCAGCGGGTCCCATGGGAATTCGTATCCGCAGTGATCATCGACTGTTTTGATAGTCGAGATTGTGAAGAACCACATAGCCTGGCGGGTGGTCATCCCAGACACCAAAAATCCAATTCCAGTTCCGGCAGTGTCCAGCAAGAATCCCTCAAAGGGATGGTTGTAAAGAGCGCCAAATGCGTAGGGAACATAGAGACGGTGATGGCGGGAATGGAATGTCACTGTGATGATGATTAGAATCAAGATAGCTTATCGAGGTCAAGGTCAGCATACCGTAGAGCCATCGATTGAGATGCATAGCTCTGTGAAGGAAGTACTGCCAGGTATCCACAATGCAGATCGCCAAAATGAACTGCAAAGTGGGAACCAGGTACCAGTAGATGAGGCCCGCGACTGTGAGTTCCCAGCCAGTGAAGGCGGGAACCACTGTCTTCACGCCGGTATCCAAGACCAGAGACTGGGTCACTCCAGGATATGAGCCACCGGCGATAGCGCCGGCCAGCATGGTGTAACCGCTCTGAGAGAGGGACGTTGCGAGGCCCGCGGCGTCAACTCCGGCAAGAGCTAGTAATGATGGAATGGCCTTTTGGAGGATGCGCAATCGCTGGGCCCAGACGGCGACATCGTACTCCTCGCGTCCCACGGTCTCTTCGGAGTCAAACCACAAGAAAGCCAAGCCAGCCACAGTCTGGATCACCTGCTGTATAACGACATCACGGACAACTTCCCACCGGGTAACTTTGTTTCTCTTGAGGACCTCCGCCGGGGTGTGGAGGCGGTACTGGACGAAGTAATCGTTCACATCCAGATAGTGGTAGATCATGGACAAGCCCCAGTAGGCGACGATCGGCAAAATCAGGGTGAGGATGTTATCGGGCACGGCGGCAATCAGGTCCTGCCGCGTTCTCAGAGTGTAAGTCGGGAGCGGAGGGAGATCGAACGCGACGGATGCGTTGACGGCCATGATGGCAGAGTGGATGGTTGTCGAGGAGCGCTAATGATGTAGGGTGTGAAATATTGTAAAGCTCGGAGTATCAAAGGAGGGAATCGAGAGGGCAGATCAGGATAAGAAAAAGAGAATGTACGCTTGCAACTGCCACGCCGAGTCCGGAAGCTGACGGGTAGCAGGCGCGACGGGAGATTAGGTGTGATGCGCCAAGAACCTTTCAGCGCCGGTTACAAGGAAGAAAACAGGATCTGATAATGATGAAGGAAAGGATATGGAAGATTGAGGATTGAAGATTGAAGATTCCCAGATAACCCAAATCAGGAGATAATGGGACCCGGAGATGGCGGCCCAGGTGGCGTGGTCAAAGTTACAGTACCGTATTTTAGACTTGACTGAGCTGATAAGGGTCAACCATACGGTAACGTATGGTATTCTTTCAAGAACCTTCAGATATGCCTTAAGCATCAGGCACCACAATCTCCTGTAAATAGAAATGAACCAATCGGAGGAGTTGAATATTTGATGTTCGTTACTTTCTACAATTGACTTGCGAAGAATTCAAATTGGAGTATCTTGGCATTGTGGGAAAAAAAGAGACTAGCATTGTCTCAAAAAAATGAAAATTGCTATACCAAAGAAGTGTTAGTAGTACGGAGTAGAAGTCTGTCTTGTCTGTGAACGCTCTAGCCTGTGGCAGAAGAACAAACAGTGCAAACCCCCCCCCCTCTCTCTCCGGTCCACGGGTCCGTCCCCCACTTGGATAAAATCTAAGAAAATCTTTCTGTTTTTTTTTTCTTCTTTCCTTTCCCCAGCCTATTCACCTTCTTTTTTTTTCTCCTCAATACCCCCAACACCTTCAAAATGATTATCTACACTGTAAGTGTCCTGTGGTCCCCTCAACCTGGGTTCTCGTGGTACAAGCCCTTGACCACGCCCCTCAATTTCCCAATGGGAATTGAATTGAATCTGACCATACCAATTAGGATGCCCTCACCGGTGACGAGCTGGTCGCCGATACCTTCGATCTGAAGCCCAACCCCCTCCACCCTATTCTCTGGGAGTGCGATTGCCGCAAGTACAGCAAGCGCGTCGGTGGCGAGGATATCCAGCTTGAGGGTGCCAACCCCTCCGCTGAGGAGGCTGAGGAGGACAGCGGCGAGCACGAGATGAAGATGGTCCACGACATCGAGGACCAGTTCCGTCTCCAGTGGTTGCAGGACAGCCCTCCTTCCAAGGACCTCTTCAAGAACAACCTCAAGAGTACGTCAATCCTCGATGTGTGCCTCGTATCATACTGGGGCTTCGGTCACGTTGATATGAGGAAAATCTTGTTGTGATGTTCCTTTTGCTAACTCGATGGTTTCTAGACTACCTCAAGAGACTCAACAAGGAGGTCCTCCCGAACCTGCCCGAGAAGGAGCAGAATGAGTTCCAGAAGGGTGCTGCCAAGGCCATGAAGTACCTTGTCGACATGCACGGAGATCTCGACTTCATGGTCGGTGAGGGTCCCGAGGCCCACTCTGGACAGTACGTCGACCTTTTTTTTCGCCTTCTTGGAATACGAACTGACCTTTGATTCTTCTAGATACGTCCTGATTAACTTCCGTGAGGATGGTGTCACCCCCTACGCCATTGTCTGGAAGCACGGTCTCAAGGAGACCAAGGTTTAAGCGTTTTCGCAAAAACCCATACGATGCGGTCAAAAAGTGGCGAAATACATTTCAGACGCAGGATACATTTGCACTGAGACTGTCATATTTAATTCTGGCTCTTGTAAATTCCTGTTCTTGCTACTGGTTCTTTTGATCGTCAAGACTTACGCTTCATGAATACATTGCCATGCCACCTCACACCTTGAGCATTTGTAGTCACCCTAGTAGTTGAACTGCCGAAGGAATTGAAGGCCTCGGGGGCTGCTAGAATTTTAGATGAAAGCTTGGATGTGTGTCAATACTGAGTGCTATCTAGCGAAAACGTCGATCTTTTTGGACAACCTTTGTTGGTACCAGCTCTACTGAATGATAGTCTCATTCGGCTTGAAAAGTGATACGATGGCACGGCATGTTGTAAGTGCATATGTCATAATAATGTGCATCAATTGTAGAACGGAACTCTTCGACAGCTAGAATCAGAATTGTCGACTTTTTGGAAGACGAGAAACCTTGGCCAGAGATCAAGATGCTGCTGGCAGCTCAAGATCAACAAGCCACGACGGTTGTATCGGGAGATCCTCGGACCCTTGCATAGAGGCATTGACAAATAGGGTCTCCGCGTTTCGCTGCATCGGACGCGGATCCCCAGAGCAATGACTTGTAGAATATAGACTTGCGACCTTACCCCTACCTTTGATAGCGGTGAGTGTGGATATGAGGCATGAGTTTCCGTTGTCAATATGGGTTAGGTGGGAAGGCTTTCCACTGATTTGATGTCGCCATTTGACCAGCTTTGCACCCCAGCCCTCGTGAATATGACCAAAGCAATGCATCATTGGTCGAGATTGGGATTGTGCTATAGCCTCGAAAAGATAAGAGCACCCAGCACGATTTCCAGAGTGTGTGTAATCCAGTATACCTCTGGGTGGACCATGAGTCATTACAACATCGGCGTTGGCAATGCGGAAGTCATGTCCGCGGTCAGGGTGGTACTGGAAGCCCCAATCGCCAAGTGACGGCGTGAAAGGACTAGCGTAGATATTCAACCGAGCACCGTTGCTTAGATGAAAAGAATGAGAACCCTCATCCAAAAATACAATGGCTTTGTCTTGTTGCTCGTCAAACAGCTTCCTCGCCTCTCCATGAGATCCATAGACCTGTTGAACTAGCTCAGGTTCCAAAGGTTGAGCCTCTGCCACCTTCTTCTGGAACATCGGTATGTCCATGGTGAAGTCGTGGTTTCCAGCAATGATAAGCTTGAGTGGGGCATTCAGGGCCTGTATGAGTCGAATCGAGGCTTTGAACTCTTCTATCTTCGATTCTGTTGTGAGATCTCCGCAGTGAAGCACTACATCTGCGTATTGATGCGAAACAATCTCGGGGAGAGTGTCCAGCCCATGGGTGTCGGAAAGCACCAGAAATCGGGTTTTGACGGTTGGAGCTGTTTTCTCTGTAGTTAGCGACATTTGACTTCACTGGCCTCGAAAAGCCTGTCGACGATGGAGTTTCATAGGGTGTTTTGAAAAGTGCAAGTGGCCATGGTGAAGCTTGATTCAATCGGGGACGGCATAGGAAGGAGTCAAATCCATGGTAGGCATCAATTATCTCATGCTGACAACATCGCAAGTCAAAATGCTATTCATACCCACTTTCTTTCCCTGTACTCCGCGTACTTAGTATATTGAGACATTACGCAGCATTCACATTTGTTTAAGGAAAATGTACCAACATCGCCATAACCGGCCATTGCAATCAATTCCGGGTCAATTTAGGGGTTTAGTTGCAACGCATATTTTTCCACCATGTCAGCAATCTCGTGATAACCAAGATGCCTAGCAAGTTCAAAAGCTGTCTTTCGCTCCCTCCCCCGGACAGCGGGATTCGGTTTGTGTTCCAACAGAATTCGAACGATTTCTTGGTGGCCTCTGCGGGCGGCTGCCAGGAGCGCAGAACCCCAGGTGCTACTAGGCCCATTAACATCAGCGCCGAGGTCAAGAAAAAGCCGAACGATTTCAATATCTCCCTTATGGGATGCCACAGCCAGTGGTGTCTCCCCAAACGACAAAGAATTCATGTTGACGTCCGCCCCATTGTTTGTCAACACTCGAACTAGCGAAAGGTCTCCCCGCAAAGCGGCAAAGTAAAGCGCTCTGCCACAATCAACCACCATATCATTGGATCTTTCCTTCGCTTTGTCAAAGAAAGCTTTCAGAAGGCCCGCTGATAATCCTCTCGAGGCACTTTCGATTGATTCTTCCGTTATAACAGCACCGCCATCCAAGAGGACTTGGAGTATGTTAAAGTGACCATCGTTCAACGCACGATCCAGAGAGCTTCCGAAGATGTCATCCGTTCTGTTGATGTCTGCCCCTTGTGAGAGAAGTAGGTTAACAACTTCTAATCGACCTTGTTCAGAAGCTGCCATGAGTGCTGTCTCACAATCGGGATCTTTGGGATCAACGGGTGCACCGAGATCCAGAAAAAGTCTCACCATTTCTGTGTGTCCATGGTGAGAGAACCAATATAAAGCAGTTCTACCATCTTGATCGAATGCATTCACGTTCGCTCCCTTCTCAAGAAGTAGTTTGGCCGTCGACGGATGACCACCCAATGACGCATGAATCAATGGTGTGGAACCATCCACGTCTCGCATCTCCACGTCGTGATTACGTTCAAGAAGCAAGGGAATAACACATTCAAGTCCATAATGAGCTGCAAGATGGAGAGATTTCTCTCCCCTGTAAGAATATGTCGCCATGCGCATTGAGCATTCAATCTTTGCATCATGCTCTAGAAATTGGACCATCTCTGCGCTAACGCTTTGAGAACCTTGAGCGTGTCTTTTCCAATTCAATGCGGCGTAGCCGTAGAGTGGATGTACGAGGAATCGACTTTCGAGTTCGCTTTTGCTTTCGCCTGAGACTGTGTAGAAATCATCGAACAAAAGATATGTCACGCAGAGGTCACTGATCTCAGCCTCAGAGAACGTTGAAAACCAGAGTGCATGCGTTCTCTCGAAGTATTCCTGGGTTGTATAGTGTACTAAACGAACAACCTCACCTTCTGTGTTCAGAAGTCCAGCACACACAGAAATAACATCCTCAATGAGTGGAATATTGTCTGGATCAAGTTCTGATGTACCTTTCTCAATGGCAAGTGCATGCAAGAGTTCCAACACGGTGAGTGGCCTCTTTGCGAAGGTGATCCAGGACAGACTTTGCATTGCCAGCTCTTGCTGCTCTGGAAGCTGTGCGTTGATCCGCTGCATAGCCTCATCGTATGCGTCATCATAGGCATGGTGGTCTGACTTTTCTGACAGTCTTTCAAGGGCGCTTCGAATTGACTTTGCTGATCTTCTGCCTTTTAGGGAGTCCAGGTGAAGCTGCGCTAGCAAGAACCTGGTCGGATGTGAGCAATGTGATATGGTGGAGTATGGATTCTTGAAAGTTTGGAGATGTGAACACATACATTCCTTGCACTCGAGCAGAAATGACGTTCTCGATGTCATTCTGCAGCTGCACATTCTGACCAACAAACTTGGGAAGTCGGGAAAAATTTCCCTTAAGATACTTTCGCACATCTTCCTCGGTGGCTCGTATTTCTAGCGATGGGCCTTCTTCGAAACAATGAGGGACCTCTGTGGGCCTTGAAGTTGCAAACAAGTTCACTCGGGCTTCGATACGCAGTTTGAGCATTTCTTCAAGAAGTCTGGCTCTGCAATCATCTTTTGAGTCGCACTCATCGAGGGCATCAATGACGATGAATACACGCGAATACATTGAAGCGACCGAGCACAAGACCTGCGAGAACTTATCGGGCCGTGGACGTATGGAGCTGCCCTTGTGATGATTGTAAAACTCTTTCACGGACTCTGGTAGCGCGGACATCTTCTGGCACAATTGCTTCAGCAAACTGGCGAGTAGATCCCGGATGTTCTGCTCATCTCGTTGTTTGAAGTTGCAGTAAAGGTATGCAATGCCGATGTCTTCTCTGTGCTCGAATCGGCGGAATAAATCATCTATGATGATAGCAGAGCAGATGGTCTTTCCGGCACCTGGCATGCCATGAGCGAATATACTCGCTTGTGCGGTTTCAATCCAATGTGAATACTCTGTCAAATCGAGTAGCCACTGTCCAGTCCCTTGTTGTCGCCTCTCGATGAGATCACCTTGCTGGGAGATATAGTCGGCTGAAGTGAGCCATTGCAAGATTTCGGATTCTTCTTCATTCTTCTGCCGACGACTGATTTGGCCCAGACTCTGTCTTATCGCTGCTGTTGTCTGTCTGTGGAATCGTTGATGTCAGCAGCGAACGAGGAGGGGAAAGGGATCTTGTACCTTGAGATTCCATCAAGGTAAGCTTGTAACAGGCTCATCTGAAAGGCCAGGCGATCTCGAAGCTCGGACAAGTCTTCTTTGTTCCAAGACACTCTTTTCCACGCGCAGGTCATTCTTTTATGGATGGCTGTGCCGGTATATGTGACAACACGATGTTTCCCAATTTCTCGCTCTAATTCTTGCAAGATCTTTTCACATGTATGGGTGATTTGCGCCAGCCTTTTTCGCTGACTGTCCTCGAGGGTGTGATCTGGTAATTGAATGTCGGCATCTTGGAGAATAATTGACAAGTTCCGGACACTGCACATTCAAATGTCAGCTTCGTGAATATCCAAGTCAATATGTATTTGCTTACTCGTCTGATATACCTTTGAACTGAGCTGGAGCGCCAACAAAATTCCTCCGCAGTTGATTCGCCAATGTCAGGACTGCGACAATATCACCCACCCCAAATCCGAAGCTCATATTTGGCAGATGACTTCAAGGTTAGACCTTGTAAGTGGTGATTGGCCAAGGGGGGTATATGTCAGAATATAATCATCAGCAGAGACTGTTTGTCGAACTTTTGCTGCGGCGCTCACTCTTGGATCTACAGGTGCTAGCGTTGGAATCTCGAGGGCTCGCTATCATTGGTTGACCGTCAATATGCATGCAGGAGACAGAAACGCCTAGCGTGTCGACGTGTACCAATTGGATTTATGAAGGGAGTCGGGCTGTGGGCGAAATTTGCCATGCATAAACGACACGGCTGTGTTGCGTGCAGATGCATGTTTATAATCAAGCAGAATGCGTGTTATTGGAGTGATGTTTTAACATCACTTTGTGAATGATTTTTGATGTTTTGCAATTGATTCAAAGAGCAGTAATGGAAAGGGCTTTGTCATTCTGGAGTGGGTTCTGGCTTGATTGTTTTATACTCCATACGCCTTGCTGTAGTTTGCCGCAACCACTTCTTGGTCCTCATACACCAGGGACTGATTTATTAGCCTCCGAAGCTCTTCGTTTCAGAAATGCTAGTATTGGAAAATGTAAGAAAGGCCCACTGGTGTCAGTTGCTTCTTTGTCTAGTTCTTCCTAAGTCGAAACTAGTTAGTTGCTGCTGTAAGACATACGTTTGACACCTTCCGGTGTCAGGTTGCGAAGGGACGGAGAGATGGGTATATCGTAGGTGGGTGCATCTGTAGTTCTATATTGATAGAAGAGATGACAAAGTCACACATCCACCGATAGCCTCGGTATCAACTTGTGTACCAACTAGGTAATAGACATGGACAGAGATGAAGAAGGATCGCCGAAACCGGTTGACTTGATTGGGGAATGCTGCCTGATATGTCAGGCCACATAAATTGCTGACCATTGGCCCCACCTTCGGGGCTGGGCGTCACGCCGATGATCCCCGCTATCGTCGGTTCGCGTCATTTCTGCGCGCTCTCATGTTTCTCATTGAACTAATGTATCAGGAGTATGAACCCTAGCATTTCCAATACTCACCCCCTGCTGGGTTCTACTAGCACCACTTATCCCTCATCGAGAGGGTCTGTGGCCGGAGGTCGCCAGATCACCCGAAATCGCGCAAGCTATAGCTGCCACACCTGCCGGCGCCGAAAGGTCAAATGTGATAAAGTCGGCCGACCTTGTTCCGTCTTTCTACCAGCCTGTCAGCTAACTGTTCTGACACTAGACACATCCGATCTGCGGAAATTGCGTGAAGAACAACACCGAGTGCATATATGATGTATCGTCGCAAAAGGATGAGGAGGTGCGCGAGGAACCCTCCCAGCCAGCGCATGGCATCAAGAGAAGGCGCAAGACTCCCCGCCCATTGGAGGAAGATGTGGACGAACTTCAATCGATATACGGTCACTTGAGGCAGGCGGACGCCGAGACAGGCGAGAAACCCGACACGGGCGCAATTGAATCACGGCTGGACAAATTGATGTCAATGATTGAACGTCTCGGGGGGAAAGACCAGGCACGCGATGTGGTGGGGACGCAAGGGACGACCCCGGACACCAAAGTGGAGCCTCGGCAGTTGGATGACCTTCGGCAACATAATCAGTTGAATGGGAACGGAACCGCGAAAAGAGCCCCCAGTCCACGTCGAGTGGCTGCGGATTCGAGTGGCGATGAGTTTCCGATACCCTCTGGTCAGGCCACAGACTTGGTGGATCCAGTTGGTACCCTGAACCTTGGGCATTTGAGCTTGGAGGATGGCGGGAGGTCACGGTTAGCGATGATTTGCCCATGAAAGCTCCAATGCACTGACCGTTGAGCAGATATGTCGGAACCACGTATTGGGCGTATATCTCCGACGAGGTAGGCTCTCCATTTCTGCATGCAATGATGCATCCCAAGGCTGACTCTTCCAGATCAATGAACTTAACCAACTGCTCAGAGATCAAAGTCATTCGCACGAGCAGTCAGGGCTGAGTCAGACCCATGATGAACCAACAAATCCGCATTCCAGTGAGGCACAATCGTGGGGAGAATCACTAGAAAGCCCGACGCCCTCGACCGTGTCCAGATCTCGTTCGTTCCGCCACTCAATAGTCTTCCCCTCGGGTGATTCGCCCATTTCGAATGAGAAAGAAGTGGAACCTGAAATGCTCGACCACATTCCAACTCGACGCCAGAGCCATATCTTGTACAAAGGGTTCATGTCTGGCGTGCATGCCATCAGCCCGGTTATCCACCCACCGACTATCCTCAAGTTGTACAACTCCTTTTGGGACTGGTTCGACTACAACAGTTACTCAGGCGAATCTTACCCCAACCCGTCATTTATCCCATTACTATACGCCATTTGGTATGGCGGGTCAGTCACCATCTCAATTCGGACTATCAAAGCCGAGTTCAATTCCTGCTCACGTTCCGCGTTATCAACAACGTACAGCGAAGAGGTCACAAGGTGGTTGACCAAAATTAAATTCCCGCGCAGCCCGACCCCTCAAGGACTTGCCGCTTATCTCATTGTACAAACAATTGTCTCCAAAGAGGAAGAACCTTTGACGAGCAGTCTTTTCGTTAGTCTGGCGATGAGAGTTGCACAAACTATGGGTCTACATCGAGATCCAGCCAAGTTTGGCATAGAGCCATGCGAAGCAGAGTATCGGCGTCGCTTGTGGTGGCATATCATGCACATGGACGGTGTGATTGCTATGTCCAGTGGCTTGCCTCCAATGGTACCCGACGAGACCTATTCAGATGTGTGCGAGACCAGCGAACTGAAAGATACGTTGCTTGGTACCCAGGCAGCTGCAAAGTACCAACAGCAATTGGCCTCTCAAGGCCGATTGCCCGACAACCCGGATGATCCAAACATTTGCGGTGGGCCATCCATGGTCAACGTTTACTACTTGACCGCGAGAGGAAAATACATCATGGCGCGTGAGTGGGTTTCGCTGTTTCTCAATCGCTAAGCTAACCCCCACAGGTGCTGTTCGCCGGATTCTGAAAATCCAACTGGGCACGAAGCCTCTCACCCGACAGGACATGGAGGAGCTTCGGTCTATACTCCTCGAACTGCAAGTAAAACTTAATTCCATAATAAACAGAATACCCGAGAGCGAAAACACTTCAACCCCATGCTCTGCGGCAGGAAGAGCCATGTCCATGTCCAAATCCCCTGTGGATGCCCGTTCTTCCGACATCGAACTCCCAGGGGACGGTCCGACTGGATGCCCGGAGCAATACCACTCACCGGTTCTTGTTTGCTTCCACAAATGGGCCAAAATCATTCTATCTTTGTATATTGACAAGGTGAGCTGTTCAAAAATACTGTGGAGAAGTGACATTGTGCTAATACCCCTTAGGCGTTCTGTGTTGCCTACCAACCATTCCTCAAAAATGCGCGCAGTCGGATCTGGCCTGCAGCACGGCAAAGGTTCGTTGGCATTATTCTAAAGGACGAAATTAGTTTCTTATTCTTCTAGTGCGCTTCGCCATTGTCATGGGTTCATGAAGAAGTTCATCCAACTTGCAACTGATCCTGACTTCCAGCCCTTCCATTGGAGTTGGCCAGGGTGAGTTTGGTCAAGTTTCCTCACCTCGAACGATAGATTGCTGACACTTAACTAGCAACCACCAGCCAATGCATGCTACAATGTAAGAATTAATCCTGAAAATGTGAGGTGACGCTGACCATGTCCGCAGGATAATGCTCATTGATCTTTACGAGCGACCGTACAGCCCCGAGGCATCCAAATCGCGGGCCTTCATCGACCGCATTCTTGCACTCTCAGGTCCAGATGGCGGCGTTGTGGGTGGTGAGGACGGTATCTCCACACAACGACCGCTGAAGGACGGTGGGCGTGAAGCGTGGGATATGATCCGCCGCCTTCGTCAAAAGGCCTGGCAAAAGGCTGGCCTCAATCCTCGCATGCTCTGGACTGAGAAGGACCAGATCCATGCAGGCATTGCCTCCCCCGGTGTCCAGCGTGCCGATGACGGCTCTTCCTCTCACCTCGCAGATTTAGGGTCTCTGGATAGCCCGGCCAGTGATCCCAAACCTTACGATTTCAACAAGAGGTTCTACAACATTACTCGCTCTCATACATTCCTGAACCGCACCACTCCGCCCTCTACCAAAAGCTCGCCCCAAGATCAATATCCTTCCGAGAAACATGTTCCGCCAACCCTCTCGAATTCACAATTCGACCCTCTGACGGGGTCCATCCCCACCATAAGTTTAGATCCATCCTCACTTGATCTTGATTCTTTTGGAGTGTCGCCACCGACAAACCCCCCTCCCTTAGAACCCGCTCCGCTAAACCAACATCCCATGGCGGGGTTGGATGCACCTGCCAGCATTCCTTTCCTGGATCCCGCTTCTCCTAACCATTTGACCATGAACGTTCCAACTCCTCCCAGCATGGTCGATCCTAACCTCAATTTCGATTGGGATCAATGGGATGCTGTATTTGGACAGCACCTCCCCGTGTCTGATGATCTCATGGAATTAGATCCTGTTGCTGGTCTTGACTTTGCGAATATCG
This sequence comes from Penicillium sp. CF01, assembly GCA_005250745.2. NCBI lineage: Eukaryota > Fungi > Ascomycota > Eurotiomycetes > Eurotiales > Aspergillaceae > Penicillium > Penicillium sp. CF01. The sequence continues at coordinate 1,475,050 of RFFF02000028.1, forward strand.
CGACAGCCTCTGCCAGTCAAGAGGCGCTTGGTGTCATCCCACCTGGTGTCTATCAATCTGACCATCCAAGATCATCTCCACGCGATCCAACACGTGTTCCCAATATGGGAAATTGGCCGGCGAATTATTAGTCTGTGCTGAGGCAAAGACGGCACTGATCTTGTATATAGTATACCACAGCATATATTCTGATTTTTCAAAAATTTCATGCTGAAAATATGTTACCTTGAAGATGGAGCTCTGCTTCTCGACAATTTCTCCTCGAAATTTATGGTTTGGTCCCATCACGGCCCTGTTGTGGTGGTGTCCCTTACACTCCACTGCGGGAATCTCGGCGTCGGAGATTGATCATGCCGAATCTCCACTTTTTAGGCCCCGAGGGGATTCTTGTTACGGACAAAATGGTGCGTGCTGTCGGGAATAATTGATAACGCCGTCTTCGTGGAAGTCGGGTACCAAGGTTCGGGAGGTTCGGGGATTGTGATTAAGCTTAACCCCGACATCTCCGCAACGTCATGACGTTGCTACGTTGCCTACAGCTTAAAACAGTGCAATGTCGCACGCATTCTCCACCTGTGAATTTTGGAACTCATCTCTTCTAACTCATCTCTTACCCTGAGCTCTTTGAAATATTCATCATGGGATTTCTTTACTCTCAATTTTTTGTGACACCAAGATACCCCGACCAATCATTCGCAGATCAGACTGTGCTCGTCACGGGTGCCAATGTCGGCCTGGGCCTCGAAGCTGCACGCCATATCACGCGACTTGGAGCTGCACGAGTGATCCTCGGCGTTCGCAATGTGGAAGCAGGCGAGCAGGCCGTGCTGGACATTGAGAAATCCACCGGTCGCTCCGGCGTCTGCGAAGTATGGAAGGTAGATCTGTCTTCACACGAATCAACCCTTGCATTTGGCGATCGCCTCGCGACACTCCCCAAGCTCGACAGCGCCATCTTGAATGCAGCAATTGCCACCCGTGAATTCGACACTGCCGAAGGCTATGAGCAATCAATTACCATCAACGTCATCAACACTCTTCTTCTCGGCATCCTTCTCCTCCCTACCCTCAAAGCGACTCGACAGAAGAGTCCGTCGCGTACACCGCGTCTTACATTCGTCGTCAGCGAAGTCCACGCATGGGTGAACTTCCCAGAATGGATAGAAGACCAGCCCATGAAAGCCATCAGCGACCCAGAAAAGGCGAAAATGGATGAAAGATACCCACTCTCGAAGCTACTCCAGGTACTGCTGGTGCAGGAACTAGCGGGCCGAGTTCGCGGGTCCGAGGTGATCGTCAATATGCTTAACCCCGGTTTCTGTCACTCCCAACTCTCGAGGAACCTTGACTCTTGGGCGTTCACCTTATTCAAATTGACAGTGGCTCGTCGCACCGAAATTGGGTCTAGAACTTTGGTCGCTGGTGCTGCGGCTGGTCTGGAAAGCCACGGCGCGTATATGACAGACTCGCATGTGGAAAATACTATGTTGTCGCCATTCGTGCGGAGTGACGAGGGGCGCCAGGCTCGTGAGAAGGTTTGGGGTGAGCTGTCGTCGATCCTGGAAGGCGTTCGTCCGGGGGTTATGCAGGGCCTGTAATTTACGCACATGTGGTGCTATAGCGCCTATCACATTCAGCAAATTTAATGAAATCTAATCTTACGTCGTCAGTCTGGTTACCACCTTGTAATCCCAACTTGATGTCCTGCATGCGCTGGCTGACTGCAGCTACGCATAATCCTCCGATCATCATGAATGCTCCCGATTTGGGAAGGTCAGCCGCCGCTTTTGTCGCAGGTCTTCAGCTCCACTAAGTTAATTTCGGCCCAGCTTATGGAGTTCTATACCGGTTCCCAGGCCTGATGTAAAATAAGGTAGTCCTTGGGCGAGGCTGGGCTGTGCATCCATGAATACCAGCCTAAAACGTGCCCTTAAATTAGCAACTCACCAATTCAATCTCTCCCCAATGCCGCCAATTCGTTCCCGAAAAGCGAGAGTCGAGAGTAGCAAGAATGTAACATCTTATCGGCTGTTTGAGCTATCAAACTATGCGACATATTTAATCTTCATATGCCATCATAGGGTTTAAGGTTGGGGCCCGGCGACTTAAATTTGTATGAGGAGCTGCATCCTGGCAGGTTCTACGAAGTCCTCGTAGTATGAGCTACTGGCATATCGCCTTGGGAGGTCCACTAATAACTGCTATGATGCAGCAACAAGATTCAGTTAAATTGTGGGCCGTAAGAGGAGCTGGCTACCCATTACTTCCAAAATGAATTTCCCCTTCGGGACCACAAGCGCAACCATGTCAATGATCATCATAAGCTTTTTATAGTTACCTTGAGATTTTGAATGAGGGCTTTCAAATTCTAGCAAGCTTCAGAAGTGACATTTGCCCCGTACAGATTTGAAAAGAGGACGTGGTTCCGGACACGAAGATCACACAGGAATGCCGAAAGTGGGAAACATTCGTCGTACAAAGTGTTAGTGGCGAAAGTGTTAGTAGCGGTATCCGCACCGATAGGGAGATGCTGCACTGCTTCAAAGGTTTAAATTTTCTTCTAGATAGTTGCGGCTCGAACTTGAGAAAGAAATTGAGAAAGCTCGAAGCCCCTGGAACTAGAACTCGTGGACAATTGTAGGCTCCGGGGTCAAGGCGATAGGAGATAATAAGGTGACCTCGGGACTATTGCTTTATATTGCGTAAAGAGAATCAATTTATTGTAATCTTGAGATAGCATTTCCAGATGGGTCCATCATGACCATGTAAATGGTTTTCGTTCGGCATCGATGTTCGGGAGCTATCTTCGGGTTTTGCTTAGGGATTTGAGGTGGAGTCCCGAAGTTAGGTCTCTCGATATCCGGTTTGCTGAAGGGAATTTTGGCTTAGTTACTATAAATTTTAAGGATTGTATGTAAGTATGTGTCGAGATAAGCTAGCAAAGTGGAACGATTGCGAGGTCCTCCGACATTAATCGCAGTAGTGCCCAGCGATCACTTGCAAGATTTGATGAAGTCCCTCTGACCAATTTGAAGAAAGGAATACAACTTCAATCACACGATACGCGTGCCTATGCCCATTGTGTTGCTTTCCCTGGCTGCTTCAACAGCTGGAAGTTTGGTTTCACAGCATGCAGCGAAATCTCACTCAGCAGACTACAACAACCTGACTGTCGCGATTGTCCGCGCTCCTCCGGCAAATTGGCCACTGCCTGTCATGAACAAAAACTGGACAGACGTGGAGTTCGATCTCAACAAGACAGTGACGAAAGCAGTGAGGCTCATTCACGAGGCTGCTGAAAATGGTGCAAACCTTGTGGTCTTCCCCGAATTGTGGTTCCCTGGGTAGGTGAATCCTGATATCCCAGTTTCTCAAATCGGGTCAAGCAAAGAACGAACTGACATTTTTGCTGTATTAGTTATCCCAAAGGAATGGCCGACAAAGCCTCAATCGCAGCCCATGCCGAAAGCTACATCAAGAATTCCTTGGTGATTGACAGTCCTCAATGGAATGATCTGAAAAAGGCTGCCAAAGATTCCAAAGTTTACATTGCTCCTGCATTCTCCCACCACACCAACGGTACCATATACATGGGTCAAGCGCTCATCTCCCCCGAGGGTGAAGTGCTCCATCTTCGTCACAAGCTTCGACCCTCCGGCGGCGAGCGTGAGATCTGGTCCGATGGAACCGTCGAAGGCCTGAAGGTTATTGCAACTCCATATGGACGCTGGGGACTGCTGGAATGTTGGGAGCATTTCCATCCAGCGATGACATTCAACATGCAATCTCAGGTCGAGACGTTGCATATTGCTGCTTGGCCTTGTGAGTTTCCCCTAGAATCCCAGGGCTTCTTCAGCCACGTCTGCGGGTATAGCTAATACTTTATCTAGACATGCCAGAGGAAGGAGACAAAAGTGCTGAATATTGGGAAGCCATCGAAGTAAATGGAGCTGCTGCACGCACTTACGCTGTCAACGCCGCATCGCCGCTTGTGATGGCAGCAGTCGGAAATGCGAAATTCTTCAGCAGCCAAGGCTTGGATCTCACGCAGAGTAATGCTTCTGCATCAACCGACGATGTTCCACTCATCTACTCGTCCTTTAACACGACCGGACTTTCGAAGACGGCCCCTTATGATCCAAATGCTGAACAGTCCTGGGGAATCTTGGAGCAAATCCATCAAAGCTTTCCGTCGTATATTCCGAAGATTGCGGGAAACTTCGTGCTGCGCGTTTACAATCCCATCTCGAGTCTCCTTCAAGCAGAGAAATAGTAAGTCGCACGGATGCGTATACGCCAGTGGCCCATTTCACTTTGCTTTCGAGATTCAATGACCTCGGTACAATGCTCAAGAGGACATGGATCTTTGGCCCGGTCTTAGCTCATATTGATGAAGAGAATGCAAAATAGAAATAAGACGTGATTTATCTCTTAACTCCGAAATCAGCGTCTTCAAACATGAAAGAAGAACGATGCTGCTGTGCTTGATACAAACTGTGCGGGAAAGAGCTTATCCGCTTGGCCCCACAAAAGCGATTTGTAGGTCTGTGGCTGCCAACATCCCACATCACAGTTTGAGTATCTTCAGCTTCGACCGGTAACCTTCAGAGATAGATGCATCACCTCGAAGCTGAGTGGTACCTGGAATACGGAGTACCGAAAACGACCTGCGTACTTCGTACAGCGGCAAGAGGCGGCGACCAAAAGGGAACCCTGGAACTTGCCAAGACGCCAGTCGTTTGTCAAACAGCCCCGCCTACTTCACTCAAATATGGGCCCAAATCTGGGGTTGATCTCGTTGCCATCTCTCAAAAGTCGACGCGTCCTCCGCGCGACATGATTTGCAGGTCACCACATGATCCCCGGCCATAATTGCCCCCTCTGTTCTGGGGGTCAGCCAGCCCTTTTCTAAATACAGCCACATCTTACGAAGCAAACAATACAGCAGACACGAAGTGATGGTGCTGTACATGCAGCGACATGAGAATGATTCCGAATGTCATGCGTTTGATTCGCCGAGCCGAAGTCCGTGGCGCCATCAATGAGATCCTATTGATCACCCACTTCGTTCAACAAAGAATACCATCCTGCCAAGAGCCCAGTTCACAATGCCTGTCATACTCTAGATGACTGTGCTCGCAGAGCATGGCATACATTAAAGCTGAAGAGCTCCGATACTGCATCCATTTTCACTTGACTTTCGAGTACTACGTCCCTAGCTGTTTTTCTACTTCATCAACATGGCGCCCATCCTCTTAGAAGCAGACTTTGGCGAATCTCAGAACAACTTGTTGTCCTTGAAAACAACGAGAAGTGAAGCTTCCGTGGGCGAAGTCAGTGTCACATTGACGGACCGACCTTGGCGCCTCCTTTACTTTTTTGATGCCTTGAATCCTCTCTCACCCGCCGTGAGTGAATTACCAGATATCCATATCCAGCGGTTACTTCAAGTCGCTTGGGTAGCAGTGGCTAGGGCCTTTGCCTACTCGACCACTCTGTACATTGGTGAGGAATACTCGAGGGGTTTGTGCTATGTCGGTGAGGGACCTCATAGCTCTCCAGGGCCAACTGTCCAGATCCACGTAGATGCGCATGGCAGTGTGAAAGAAACACTCTCCCAGTGTATGACCGCATTGGAAACATCGAAGCTCGGTTCATTGGCCATGAATGGTCACGGTGGAAGTGATGGAAAAAGCTCTCGATTCGATACGGCAATTGTGTACCAAAAACAGCTCTCGAAACCTTCCACTTCCATTGAGGCCACATGCAAGGGTCAATGTCATACATGCTGCGCAACACAATCTCATCAGCTTCTGGGGACGGAAAATAATTTCACTGGCCTTCGCCTCTTGATTGAGCACACCCCCGACGACAGGTTGCATGCCCGCTTGGCAGTGGGTGATTCTGGAATCGAGCTGCCTTTGGCTAAAAGCCTTTTGCATAGCTTTAATCAGGCTCTCATATCACTTGATATTTCCTCAACACAGACTATTGGTAGTCTAGACTTGTGTTCAGCGGAGGACCGAGCGCACATCGCTCAGTTCACCGGGAATCCTGCTCCTGCTCAAGACGCGCTTCTGCACGAGCTTTGCTTGCAACACGTGAAGACCACACCAGATGCTCTGGCCGTCCGTTCTTGGGACGGAGATCTTACATATCGCCAATTAGAATCTCTTTCATCACGTTTGGCACATTGGCTGGTGGGGCAAGGAGTTGGTCCGAATGTCTTTGTCGCATGTGCATTCTACAAGTCTACATGGGCCATTGTGGCTCGCCTTGCCGTTCTCATGGCTGGAGGTGCATATATCTGTGTCGATGGATCCGATCCACCATCTTACCTCGCCTCTGTTCTCGAGCGTACCCAAATCCGAATTATGCTCGTTTCAAATGGGTATAAGGAAAAGTTTTCCGGCCGCGTTCAAACATTTGAAGTGAGCGAAGCATCAGTCTCAAGTCTGCCGGAATTCGATTCAATTCCTTGCTCTACCGTCACTCCCACCGACCCATGTGTTGTTCTGTTCACATCCGGCAGTACGGGAAACCCCAAAGGAATCGTCCAAGAGCACCGAAGCTATGCATCCGCATTGACCGATTACATTCGAGTGATGGAAATGGGTCTCCACAGCCGTATGTTCCAATTCGACGCATATGCTTTCGACATCAGCAATAATGACTTCCTGGCTCCTCTTATTGCTGGCGGCTGCTGCTGCGTTCCAACTGTCTCGCTCGCCATGGACGCACTCATGAACGACTTGAACGACTTGGAAGCTAACATGATGTTCATCACTCCCTCTGTTGCCATCGACCTCGACCCCGATCGTATTCCAACTCTGCAGATGATGTGTATTGGCGGCGAGCCAGTTTCAGATGCGGTACTGGCCAAGTGGCTGGGTCGTGTACGAGTTGTTAATCAATATGGCATGGGAGAGGTCGCTTCTTTGTGCGCGTACAACCGCAATCTTCAAATGGGCCGTGGGTCCGTTATTGGTCGACCGGCGACAGGCGCGATCTGGATCGTCAGCCCAGACAACCCAGACCAACTGATGCCCGTGGGGGCAGTTGGCGAACTTCTTATCGAAGGACCACACCTTTCACAGGGGTATCTGGATCATGTTTCTGGAAAGTCTGAAAACTTCCTCGCCGCTCCGCCTGTTTGGATGGCGCAGCTACACGACGAAAGACCAAATCATCGACTCTACCGCTCCGGCGACTTGGGTCGATACAATCACGACGGCACAATCGAGCTCATGGGCCGCAAAGACAGCATGTTGAAGCTTGACGGAGCACGCGTTGAAGCCGGTCAGGTCGAGTACGTCCTCCGACAAAGCCTTTCCACGGGCGATGCAGCTGTCGTCGATGTACTAGGTGCGGTTGATGGGAAAGGAGACCCCATTTTGGCGGTTTACTTATACCTCGCCAACAACCCATTGAATGTGAACAGCGGCCCGATCGAAGAAATGCAGTTCTGGCCCATCAGCAGCAAGCATTCTTTTCACAGTCTTACCGAGTACTTGAGTGCTACTGTCAGTGACAGCTTGCCTAAGTACTATGTTCCGGGTCTTTACCTACTTGTTGATAGAGTTCCACGCACAAAGTCCAAGAAGACGGATCGTCGGAAACTTCATGTGCTGGGTCAGGCATATTATATGGAGCATCGGGAGGAGTTGAAAAATATCACTGTTTGGCCTGAGTGGGATTGATTTGGTGCATTGCCTGAGGCTTCGGTCACTCGAATTTAGAGCTTGACGCAGACTTCGACATTCACGGATAATCCTGTTGGTAGTACCTAAGTTGGAGAACTGTTTTACTTAGGGCGATGTTTCTCATGAGACAACTTCCATAAAACAACAGGGCTATTCCATAAAATTGTTTATCAAACAGATGTTCAGAAGTATGTACTCATCTCCCATTGCATAGACTAGCCCTATCGACATTCACATCGCCTCCAACATGTCAAGACGGATAGCAGATATTTACATTGCTCAAATGGCAGCTTCCTGTCGCAAGATATTCCTTACTTTGCGACATGCGCAAAGTCTTGACTCTACAGCATCAACATTGTCGCCAGAAGAGCAGCGTTACCCCAACCGAGCGACACGGTAACCAGACTGGCCTTGTTGGCCAGTTTCACCTCGGCCAGAACCAGTTCCGGGTCATAAGAAGACGGCGCACGAGTATCTGTAGTTCCATTCCAACAGTAGCGCTCGAAGCACTGTGTGCATGCCGCAGGGATAGTAGTATTTGTGCGCTCAAGCGAGCGTGTCAACATTGCACAGCCCACACATGTCGACCACTCCGAGTCTCGGGTCCCATTACCCATAGTTGCCACATTGTATCCATTGAGAATGACTGAGTCGCGCAAGGTATCATTGTAGCTCATTGTGAAGGTCGAAAGGTTGGAGTGCGTCACGTAGGGCGAGTTAGGGATGTATACCACCATCGGTGAGTTTGACTGGGTGCCCGTGAGGTTGGAGGTCTTGCAACCAAAAAAGGTGGGCTTGTTGTTGAGACCGAGGTTCAGGAAAGTATGACGGTCTGGAATAGAGGTGAATCCGGTGCCGTTGTTGATTTTGCCTTCAAGACTGCGCTCGTAGGTGGCGACGAGGGAGCTGCCGTCAGGCCAGTTGTTGGTATCGGCAGATGAGTCGATGGCAAATATAACATCGACCTTTCGCTCCGGTTGAATCATGGGGTGAAGGGGAATGTTCTGCGAGTCTTCACCACCGTCGACGATAGCAAGGTAGGGAGACTTGGTGAGGAGTGTCTCGCTCGGGGCACGATAAAAAGGGTTGGTATAATTAGCGATATCAAACTTCTCATCATCAAGGCCCTCAAGAACGCTACTAATTATCTCTTTGGTGGTATCTCCAAGATCTGTCGAGTTGATTTTGAGCAAGAATTGGTTGAAAAGACTGGATGATGTGCCCATCACAAACCCGGCGCTGTCATAGCCGCAGACACACTTGGCGTTTGGTGGCACGACACCCTTTTCGAATTTGGATCCGAGATACTTCAAGGGAGCAAATCCGAAGATAGTGGGATCAAACGATCCAAACTCCCAAGGATTGAACTCATAGACGGTTGCGTTGCCTCCAATGACGTGTTCACCTGGGTTGCGACCGTCGGCGATGAGGATGGGCAGCGGCATCTCAGCCCGCTTGAAGTTTTCAGTTTCTGCAATAGAGCTCCAGGTGTAATTGATTCCGCCCTCTGACGCGTGGATTAATTGATAGGACAACATACGACCCCTATATACCAAGAAAAGGCCACCGTCAGCGATCAACAACACATGTTGGGTTCATGCTAGGGGTGATAACTTACCAAAGATCAGTGATTGTGGTTGGGAAGCCAGCATCTTCCTTTGAATCCACGGCTCCTGACAATTCATCGTAGTATCTGGCCGCAGATGCCAAAAGGGAGTCACCGTCGTCAGGTCCCTTCAAAATCGAGTTGGAAAATTGCCATGGTGATCCAATCTTTCCACTCTGCAGAGATGAGACGGACGTGAAGTTGTTCATGTAAAGAGATCCCAAAAGCCATCCTCCTCCGCTGAGACCTGTCAGGTATGTGGCAGACTGAAGCAAGTCACCAACCTGACCTTGTACGGTGGAGTTGTCTGTGCGACTATCAAACGCTTTCAAGGCGCCGGCCCCATTCATCAATGCACGATATCCTCCGCCTGAGACGGCAATGCCAATGTTTGGTAAATCCGAGGGGCTTTTGGAGAAGTTGTCGAGATATTTTGCGGCGTCAAAGTCTGCAATCTTGACATGGCCAAAGAATTCTTTCATGGCATGTTGGGTAGTTTCCTGTCGCAGCTTGAGCCAGTCCTGCTCGCTGGATGATAGTTTTGCAGCGCTTCGCGCGCTTGGACGTGGAGACGGACAATCGACCTCGACGGGGGCGTAGCCATCTGGGGCGTTGGGTAGCGCTCGGCTGGCGATATGCGAGACATCGGACTGTATGGCGAGGCTGTGGCTGTGGGACTCTGCTGCTGGAACAATCCACGTTAGAGCACAAACATTGTATCGGCAGCGTGGAAAAGGCTCTAACAAGATGCCCGGATTATAGCAACAATTAAGTTGAAAAGGATAGCTCCTTGCATATCGAAGTGAGAACAGAGACTTATTCAATTAGTCAGGCCTGTCACGCTCTTCTAAGGTTCTTCTTCGGGTATCGTCTAGGGAGGCCATGCTTTATGGAAGATATCCTGTCTGTGACAGGTTTTAGGCTACATTATTCTATTCTGCAGCTGAGACTTGTAAACAATAGTCCCTTTCGGTATCTCATAGGAGAAGAATGCATAAATCATTTGTGCGCCTATTGCTCGGCGGAGGAGCCAGCCACCAATGTTCCTTTTCGCCAAGCTTGTCGAGCTTCGACAGCATCAGTCTTGCCCGTATCTCCCAATGATGCTTACATTTTTTCTGGCATTGCGTGTGGGAGGAACTATTGTTGGTTCGGGGAGACCGACGCTAGATGGCCAGACTAACGATGCAAGAGCTGGGGCACCGTTATTAATACGTCACAGCGCCGTCTCACAGCGAGTCTCATGGGGCTAGAAGACTTGGCTTTTGGTGATAAACTGTTAGGCTTCCTTCTTATGTACCAAGTCAATTGGCTCGGGAATGATGAAGGTTTCGGGCGATTTATCTTATTTGACTACCAAGCCTCCAGGACGATTTTATGTTTGGGGTCTGTTTTCAGACCAAATCACCCAGGTGATATTTGATTAAATGATGATTAAGCAACTAATCAGATTCTGGTGAATTTGTCCATGCTGTTTACCTTGAAGTTAGTTGAGTAGGCCTGCCTGCCTTCGCTACTGCGTGGCCAGGTATAAAGAGTTCCTGTCATCCGGTCTCAAGTAAGCCAGTTACACCATATGAAAACCGATCGAATCCCCGATTGCAGCTCTGAAAGATCGGGTATGTCGAAGGCCCAAACAAGGCAGACCAAGTAAAAAGGGTCCATACACCGACAACGAGGACATTAATGAGCATGCTGGCGGGTGGAACAGATTAGTCTGGGGCTCTGCCAAAGTAGTTCAATTGTTCGAATTTTGGAGCCTGAGCAAGGCTTGCTGAGAAAACAATAAAAGAGAGATACTCCGTGGTTTTGCCGCAACTCCTCGGAAGCGAAAGACCCTTAAGGGTCCACATTTTTATGAACCAACGTGGATATAATTCCAAAAGCGGGTCTTCTTCAGACGACAGCCCAATGATAATTCTTGTTGGTAAAAAAATGTCAGCCTAAAAGGACCACAATTGATGGGTTTGCAAAATGCTCCACTGCGTGCTTATTGAACTAACCCTATCTGCTATTCACATACGGAGTAACCCTATCTGCTGTTTACCTACGGAGCGCTCCGTGCTAAGAAGTTTTGTTGAGCCGAAAATTTTTTCAGTCCAAGCTCGGACGCTTGGAGTAGTGCTTGGGCTGGATGACTCTCGAGTCATGTACTCAATAATGTCTCAAATACCAAGCTTTGTTCACTGACCCTGCGCTGGACTGACTAGAGGTCAAGTAGTAAATCTACTCATCTTGATTAACGTGTCGTTAACAATGCCACGCGGAAATCATAGCAATAGTGAGATCGGTCATTGTGGAACAGAAATCGCTATACCGTGTTCTACTAGCGGGCAGTTGGTCCCCATACCTAGTCGACCATCGATGCTGGGCGATTGCCGCATTCATTTTGCGCCTTAGACTCGGATCTCACGGCGCGTGCTCTACTATATAGGCAGCAATCATTCATTCCCTTGCCTGCAAGCCTAGCCCTCGTAGTATCTCCCATTCCAATCGGAAGCCCCGGTATTATGTTGTTTTGGTGAATGTTTCTATCTTTTTTTTCTGTTTCATTACTCAGCCCCTAGTGTTAGTCCTAGAGATCGAGGTGCTTTATCAAATTAACATAAATACACCGAGGTATCCCGTGTGCTCACGGCAAGCATACGACAGACAGCATTCTCTCTTCCTGAACTTGATCATCTGCACTCTTCTACACCGAGCTACCGAGACACCACTCATCGCAATGTTTGCCTGGTTGAACCCTTTTAGCAAAGCCCCAGAAGAAACAAAATGGGACCCGAAAACTGTGATCATGGAGTTCCAGCAGCCGACGAGCCCCGATGCGCCGTCGACCAAGCGTGACAGCCAAAAAGCCGTTCGTACCCTTCTTAAGCACAGTGATATTATTACAATTGTCTTGGTATTGACTTGCGATTGCTATACAGGAAGGCGAAGAGTCCACAGAAATGCAACTACGTGGCGGAGGTGAAGGTGGCGTCTGTTGTGGGATGTAAGTTTTCTGCTCTTGGGAGTCTTTCATGGCATACAAACGGCAATACTAACTCAATATGCTCCAACAGTTGCGCGGGCTTGCTATGCTTTGAGTGCTGTTGCTAGATTCCTAAAATCCGGATACCACCCATTACCCCCCGAACGTTGAAGCCCCGCGTGACACCCAAGGAATCGAGAATGAAGAATGCGTGGGCACCAAACCAAGCCAGATTTTGAATTGCTCTGCGTTCTTCGAATCTCGACACTTCAATCCTCGTGATTCTTATCACTTTCTCCGGGAGTCATACATACTCAAACTAAATTCCTTCCAAGGTTGTCCAAGGCCGACATCACTTCTTGAGAGAATATAGTTTCCTAATTACGTGCCATGAAAACATCCCCCACAATCAGTCACCTTTGATCCATTTATGAATTCATCTCTCGAGCTCCTTTATTAAGATTCATATAAATCTCATAATTGCTTGCAAATCATGTCTTACATATGGCCAAATGAAGATGACTCCTAGGTGCGATGATTGTTGCTCGACTTAGTTCCCCTCACGACAGCTGGAGGAGGCCGCCGAGTCGTGAAGTCGTGACCGTCATGGTATTAAGGGTCAGATTCACACTGCAGGGATTGAATATCTGATCGGAAGGAAAATTTAGTTGAGTCGCGCGCCATTGTATGAAATCTTTGCCATCAACAGCTGAATAATGCGCCTAGGTAATTTTTGCGAGCGCCAGATCCCGAGAACTCATATCACAGGGGGCAGTGGATCTGACATGGTTTCGGAGACCCCTATTCGTCCCACTGTTGCACTCCAGTGGGCATCAGCGTTCCGAGGGGAAATTCAAGGCATTGTAGCCCTTTTCAAGGTTGACGCCTTAATTTGTGCATTCGTCAGGGGACTAGACTTAAATAAATAGATCCTCAATCAGGGCTATTCTATTGACCTCCAATGTCTCCACCTCCAGGGCTGTCCTCATCGCGGCCTGGCAAGTTTCAAACAACCTTCATCGAATGAGTGACCTTCATCGAATGAGTGCAGATTTCTTTCCAGCAATAGCACTCTTCTCATCTTCGGTCAGATCTATATCAAAATGGTCATGCAAAGCCCGAACTCGTTCCTGCTCGTGTTGAAGCTTCGCAACTAAGACAGACTTGCCGCCCAGATTCTCTTTCAGTTTGTCCTGGTCCAAGATCATTTTGCCGTAGACTTCTTCTCCCTTGCGCAAAAATCGGATGGCGAGGAAATGTGATGTAAGGAAACACGATGGACTCTGACTCGTGTAGAAACTCATCACTTCAAAGTCTCGCTGGAAGAACTCGAATTCAGAGAATGCGTATGCCGGTTTCCATGTTTGATCAGCCCCATTTCGAAACTGATAAGTCCAGAGATCTCTCTGTTTATCCGAAAGACCAGGCACGCTACCGTAAAGCAGCCGCAATTCCTGAGTGCCGATATTTTGGGACACCACGTCTGTAGTCAGAGGCAAAGGAACCGTTGGTCCGTCGCCGCCGTAACCAACATCGACCACATACTTGGCGCCATTCTCGAGTGTGACAATGTTCACTGCATGCTCCCTGGAGATTGATATCAGTAATGAGTCACAGTGATCCACATGTGCTCTGACTCACCATCCTGACCACCCCGGTGTAGGACTACTAGCATCACGGTAGAGTCGGGCCCCAGTCAAGTATACCTGAAATCCTAAGACACGCAGAACGTGAGAGAGGAATATGTTGTTTTCCATGCAGTACCCTCCTCGGCCGTTCTCGATGAACTTTCGGTAGATGTCAAGGACATCTAGGGAGATGGATGGGGCTCGACTGTAGTGTAATGCGACATTCTCATAAGGGATGCGACAAAGGTGGTGTGCTTGAATGGCTGAAAGGAAGGCTGCGTCCAAGCTGGGATGCTGATCTCGCTGGAATCGCGCAGGCAGTCCGATATGAGCGAAATAGCTATCAACGTGAGTGACCGTGAGCTCTGAGCTGTGACTACCCATCGTATATTAGTGATGATATCGGGATTCATAAATAAATGATGGGGTTTTGTTGGAGAGGCAACTCTCTTTATATGCCGAGTTCCATAGTCGAACGCCAAATTCAGAAGGTACAGCCGAGTCAAGTACATTGACCCACCTGTGAGATCATGGAGTAACAAGCGCATGTTGTAGCGTTCATATTCCACTTCTTTCTTTCTCTCCTCCTTTCGCTCCTTCTCTTGTTTGGTGTGATTTCCGAATCAACACCTGCGTTTACCAAAGGCGCAATGGGTGTTGACAAACAGGTAACGATCTTCTCGAGAGCTCAAGCCGCAAGGCCGGGGGTTCATGAGATTCAGGATAAATCCCATTGAAGACAACACACCCATGTGTACCTTGGCAATAGCTCCCTATGGCAAGAACATGCTCGTTGCGAAGAGGGGAGAAAGCCCTCTGGGCTTGTTGCAGGTATTGAAGGATGCACTCGAGGCAGGGACTGGTAAAATGCCATCGAAACAATCTGTTGGGCTTGAGAATACTATTCAAGTTGTTGTACGCATCCTTGTTTCAACCCGTTGACCCGAGTGGAAGGCAAGCGAATGGGTTTAGGGGGCTCGGCACCCTGCGTGGTGATCCAAAGTCAACAGATTCGAGATACTCTAATGGTGTGGGGCTGTACAATCGACCTCTTCATCCACCCAAGAATCCTGGTGGTGATATGGACTTATCAGTGCCATGGCTGCGCGGTTACTTTCTGCTGAAGGGAAAGAAAAGTCGTCAACGAGATGGAAATCATGTATCGTCGTGGTCGTGCCCAAAATCTTTGCCTGCAGACTAAGATGCAAGGTTCTCGTGCTTTTATTGGCAGGTTTTTGATGTGACATCCGAATCTTGAGGATGGATAGTTTAGGGAACTCGAACGAGACGTGCACGACGTGCTGCACACGTTTACGCCGGGTGAGGAAACTGCCCCACAATTGATAAGTACACTCACCATTGTCTTCACAACACTGCGTTCCGCTTAGGGACTCTATGACCTTCAAAACTCAATCGTAGAAAACAATGCTACCATGAAGTCTTATACATTGTTTTGAAACTGCGAGCTTCACCAGACGCGACGTGATATCAAAGAAACATTGGCATGAGTACTTCGATAATTGTGGGGCGGTCACCTGACCTTATTTGTGGAGAACGTGGACGGAATTGTGGTGAGTCATGTGACTCGTGGGGATGGAAGTGGGGCCAGATCCTCCCCATACTTTCCCAATGCGGACACAAAACTGTGTGGGAAAGGTACTTCGTACCAGCAAACATCAACTGATCCTCAATCATCGGCGGCTCGAAGGAAGACTAGATGCTGCAAGTTTAGATAGTATGCAGAAGCTCTGCATTACATCCGACATTCGTGTATCAGCCGTTGGTTACTTGAGGGAAGAAATTTAAGAAGAGGAGTGAGAGAGTGGGAGAAAAGAAAACAGAAAGAAAGAAAAGGGATGAGGTGGCGCCCTGTAACTCTAAAGCAATGCTTCATGATCACCTCCACCTCTAAGGGGTTCAAGGCAACACGGGAATTACACCGCGGATTCCCCCGGCCTACCACTCTTCACCACTGGACTATACCAGTGGCTCATGCTCAGACATTTGTTGCTGTGTTGACAGACTTTCACACACTATGTAAATTCCTTTTACAAGCACCTACATTTTGTTACTGCCAATCGTTATATGTTGTTTCCTATCATATCTGGTCTGTTTGCTTGACGTTGGCAGGTACTGACTGGTAGACATAACTTTACTATTGTTGCCTTTGGTATGGAAGAATTGATTTCCAACTATCCATATTAGTCTACAGTCTGTAAAGCAGAAGATGAAAACAGAATTCTGAGCACCTAACAAGGATCATAAGAATAGCTCGCCAGATTTGGACTAACTCAGCCAGGGACAAGACTTACCTGTGTGCTGAGACCCAAGGCATAACCTGAAACGGCAAAGTCAAGATGTGATATGGAGATCAATGCCATTTGCATGCTTGAGAGAGGCCCAAATTGTAATTTCTTTCGTCATCCATGGATGACTATGAATGTTTCTTCGGTGGAGTCAAATCAGTTCAAAATTTCCGAATGGACTAGTTCAATATTTCCATGAACTAACAGGTTCAAGATGGTATTCAAGTGATTGTGCTCCAAGCCTCAGGGTGTTAGAATGGTTTGGGCGCGATTGCCGATGTGTGATCATGTCCATCTTCAGACCTCGGGGCGATCGCTCCCGTGCCAAAGCACTGTCATTCTCAAACTACGGATTCTCCAAAGGTCGCGATGTCAAATTGATCGGCAAACTTCCGAAGGATCATGATGTAGTCTCGAATTTCCTAGAAGATCCCATGACCAATCTTATTTCGCATCTGTTGCAAAATTCCGAATAGTGCTATGTCACCCAACCTTAATTTTCGGGGATCGACACTGCAATATCGAATCAGGGAGCATAGACGCCGATCGACAAGTTGGGCAGGTGCAGTATGTAGCCCAAGGTCTCGGCGAAGATTAAAGTACAGTAAGCTTCTCGACCCAAATTGACAATATCCCAGCTTTGTCGGAATTTCCACAATGAATTATGTCTACACCGAGTTTCGCTGGCTCTAGGCTCTGAAAAGCATAGACCACAAAATCTTGAAACTAGTACGGAGTAGTACTTTTGATGCCCAGATCCATTGCATGCAGCAATTTATCCACTACGAAAAAATATTAATGTCACAGTCAGCGCTATTTCGCACTATGCTGAAATGGGCACAGTGCAAGGCACCTGGCCCCCAGGGTTGCAAGCGAGATCAGGGCCTCTGTGTGGTCTGTGGGTCAATTCATTGAAAAATCGTAGATTGATACAAATTCCTCTAATTAAATTACAACCTCGCTAGTTTTCTCCAATTTGGAACGTTCCACTTGGAATGATCATGCAACCTAATTCACTAGAACAAAAAGTGGATTGCAGATTATCAAGGAAGTCAGAGGCACATCAGAGAAATTGTGGGAAGATTGAGGATCATTTGGGGTCGGAGTGAGCTGACAGTTCACATCACCGAAGATCACACGTTCTCAGCAAAAGAGTGGCGTGTGTCGGCGGAGGATCTAATCTTTTTCATTAGCCGCGAAAGCATAGATCCTGTAGTTTCTCCACCTCATCTCCGCACGGCCAATCATCACACTCAATGATGCTCCATCTCGGCATGGCTAATGCATTTCCAGTTAGTTTTCAGCCCCCCGTCCGACTTCGGTGCTTGTGTACTATAATGGAAACGATCCCCTAGGCCCGCCCACGATCCAAATTGACTTAATGCTTGTGATTCCCAAGTAGTCTTGTCCCATGTGCGGTGTATAGCAACTATGGGTGTTCGCCCTCTCATTCGCAGGGCCCGGGTGGTCTTCCGCCGCTTGTCGGTTGATGACAATGATGATATTTCCCTCAATCAACATTCCGATATCCCTGATTCCAAAGTCCGCCCTACTCAGAGCTACACCAGTTCCGCAGCGTGCGGCGAAGTACCAGATGGGAGTGCCCAACATGGTGTCCAAGATGTGGAAGCTGTCACTATGGCTTGGTCGAAGAAGACTTTGATCATTGTTTTCATCAAGTATGTTTGTTCTGTTTTCTGTCGCGTGCGCATTTTCCCCTTCTATTGTGGCAGGTACTAACATACAATCCTGTATAGTATCTGGTTCTTGTACTTCGCAAGTGCGTTTCAATCGACGGTGACCGCAACTCTCAATCCCTACGTGACAAGTTCTTTCCAGAAACACTCGCTGTCGGCAGTTCCTACCGCGCTAGGCGATGCGTTTGCCGCTGCCACTTATCTACCCGCGGCCAAGATGATGGATGTGTGGGGACGTGCTGAAGCCTTTCTTCTGATGGTCATCTGTGCAACTATTGGACTGGTACTCATGGCAACGTGCCATTCCTTTGAAATATACTGTGCCGCCAATGTGAGTTTAATGACACCAGCAATCCCACTCTTTTCCCTTGCGGATGCTGATTGCTACAGGTTTTCTACTACGCTGGCTTCTACGGAATGGAATACGCAATTGACGTTGTCACCGCTGATGTTTCGACTCTGAGAAATCGAGCTTTTGCCTACGCCTTCACCTCATCGCCGTATATTATCACTGCGTTTGCGGGACCGAAGGTCGCGGAGCAATTCTACTATAAAATCTCATGGAGGTGGGGCTTTGGCTGCTGGGCAATTGTTTTGCCAGTGTTCGCAACCCCTCTCTATGCCATCCTGAAATGGAATCTTCACAAAGCGGAAGAAGAAGGGTACCGTATCAAGAGGCCAAGCGGTCGCACAATATGGGAAAGCGTCTGTCATTGGACTATTGAATTTGACGGTACGTCACATCTCCTCCATCAGGACATAACAGCATACTCATCGAGTGACTAGTGGTGGGAGTCTTCGTTTTCACGGCAGGTCTCGTGCTATTCGAGCTCCCCTTCGACATTGCCGACTACGCCCCCGATGGTTGGGCTTCTGCTTACATTATCGCTATGCTTGTTGTTGGATTCTGCACCCTATTTTTCTTTGCCATCTGGGAACGCTGGCTGGCTCCGGTTCCCCTTTTCGAGTGGCGGCTCCTCACAAATCGCACAATCATCGGCGCAGTTTTATTGGATGCGACTTACCAGCTTTCGAATTACTGCTGGAGTTATTACTTCACATCCTGGCTACAGGTTAACAATGATCTCAGCATCACCACTTCGAATTACATCGTCAATATTTTTGACATGGTTTCTGGTGTGCTTCTGCTTCTCACTGGTTGGCTGATCCGCAGAGTCGGCCGTTTCAAGTGGACCCTCTACATCGCTGTCCCACTCTACATTCTTGCTCAAGGCTTGATGATTTACTTCCGTCGACCAAACATGAACGTCGGCTACCAGGTCATGTGCCAGATTTTCCTCGCAATCAGTGGGTCGACATTTATTCTCGTTGAGCAACTCGCCATTTTGGCAGCTGTCGATCATCAGCATGTGGCTACCGCTCTCGCGCTATTGAACGTTGTCGGCACTATCGGTGACAGTGCGGGTCTGACCATCAGCACCGTCATCTGGCAGAACACCTACCTGAAGGCCTTGGTAAGGTACCTTCCCGAATCGGCAATGCCAGATTTGAACAAAATTTACGAAGACCTCGTCACACAGCGGAGTTATGCGGTTGGAAGCCCTGTCAGAGAGGCTATTCAAAATGCCTATGCCTATTCCGAACTGAGACTGCTCTCAGTTGGCTGTGGTATTATTGTTTTAGCGATTCCTTGGACGATGCTTATGAGAGACATCGACTTGAGGAAGAAGCCTCAGGTTCCGGGCACCGTTCTCTAGTATTGGGATGGAAAAATGGGAGCATTGGGATGGAGGCCTTCGCGTTTGAATACACATAGAACCTGAAATCAACGTTTGACCTTCCAAATATGGATACAGTAGCTGCCTTGTCCCATTTAGCAATGTCACTATTGAAACGTCGTGAAAAGCTCGCAGGGTTCCAAGGTTTGGTCCGCGTGTCTCGTCCCAAAGTGGCATTGTGGGGCTGTTCCGGGAAAAACTCTCTCACTCTTAACCAATCAGAGCACATAATCGCATTAACTCTCGGATCAGATAACTGAGAGTTTCGAATCTGGGTGCGTACCAAGGGACAAAGTGGGGGCCACGGCACAAGCGGCTAAGCGAAATCCGAGGATCGGCCAGGCAATCCCAGGCCCGACCTGGACCTCGACCTGCTGATCGTGAGAATGAGTCAAACCCGAGGTCGGACAATGCCGATTTTTGTTCCGCTGTTAACGCGTAGGGCTTTTATCAATCTGAAGTGGGGTGCACAGCTTCATTAGAACCGTGGTCCTAACGCAACGGATCTCCACTATCCACGCGAATACATCACATTTGCCGTGGTCCTAGCTCCAACGCTTCTTCCGCCCAAGCTGTTACGTATGAGGTCAGTTCCGAGACATTGCCGCGCCAATGCTCCGTATAACCCATGGGGTTCCCATCTAATACCTCTGACAGATACACACAACACGGAAACGCCTCTTGTCCTTTACAGAACAATGGCTCAAGAAGATACGATAGAACGGATAGATTCCGGGTCTCACGACACTACGGACGGAATGGCCGATAATCCCACCAAAAACGCGGAAATGATCAAAGCAGCAACATTACCAACATTAGTCGAAAATCTCACGCGCCATGACAAGCTCGATGCTTCCTTCAACCGAACCTTCGTTGTCACCTATAGCTACTTCACCTCGGGTTCCGAGCTTCTCGGACTTCTCGTCGATCGTTTCGACAACGCCCCACCTCCCACCACAAATCCTGTCGAGATTGAGCAATGGTCGACTCAAACACGACCGCTCATCCGTTTGCGCGTGATAAACATATTGAAGCAATGGCTCGAACACTTTTGGGATGAGCCGAAGGGCGGCGACACGGACCAGCTTCTCCGAGAGATGCAATCATTCGTGGAGCGCGTCACCTCAACCACCGATACCCCAGCACAACAACTCGATTCCATAATTCAACGCCGCCTCACCGGTAGCGCGTACACCAAAAGATCACACCCGTCCATCTCCAACCCACCAAAACCAATCCTACCCAAAAAGCTGGACAAGCTACAGTTCATGAAAATCGACCCCAAAGAGATTGCGCGCCAACTGACGATAATGGAAGCGCAAATGTTTAACAGGGTCCAGCGCACAGAATTGCTCAAAAAGAATTGGCAGAAAAAGGCAACACCAGAATGTGCACCCAACGTGAGGTCGTTGATTCGACATTCCAACCAACTCTCAAATTGGGTTTGCGCCACCGTACTTGCAGAACCAGATTTGAAAAAGCGTGCTCAGGTGGTAGATCATTTAGTCAATGTGGCCAGCGTAAATATAAATCTCTCCCTCGTATTGCTGCATGCTAATTTTTTTAATAGAACTGTCATCAACTTCAAAATTACTCGGCGGTGATATCTATTCTGTCGGGGCTGGAAAGTGCACCCATATACCGACTGGCGCGAACGTGGGCTATGGTCACAGAACGTAGTTGCAACATGCTCAGACCATTACAGGCGATGATCGTCAGCGCGCAAAATTATCAGGCATATCGTGAGGCTCTGCGTGTTGCTGTGCCGCCATGTGTACCCTTTCTCGGTTAGTATGAAATATAGACTTTCATCTAAGCCAGCTAACGCATTTCACAGGACTGTTCTTAAAAGATCTTACATTTATCGAGGATGGCAATCCTGCTCTTACAACGGAAGGATTGATTAACTTCCACAAGTACACAATGCTAGCAACGACAGTACATGAAGTCCAGCGATGGAAGGAAGCTCCATACTGCTTACAGCCTGTGCCAGAGTTGCAAGACTATTTTTCAAATCAGCTGCACTCGGCTGTTGAGCTACATGAGATGTGGGATAAAAGTTGTGAGTTGGAGCCGAAGGGTCGTGGGCTTGGGAACAGACCGAGGGATCTGTATACACCTACAGGAGGAATGTCGGCTTCTATGGTGGTGGCTTGCATGGTTCTGGATGATTGATTTACGCAAAATGTGTATGAATGGTTTATGTGTGCATGATTGATGTATTTATTAGATCTCAAAATAAAGCTCGGATTGAATTCTTTTCTTATTCAGTACCTACAGATAGATCGGTCGAGAGGTACATGAGCCAACATTGGAACATCGGAAGCTTCCAAGGTTTTCCAAGGTTATGCTCGGACTCCGTGTTCTAGGTAGAAGACAGTTGATCTCTGCTAAAAGCTCTATCAATACGGTCCTGCAAAAGATGGCTTACCCCAATCAAGCGGAAGATCCAGACAATCGCCATGGAATCCTCCCTTCGCAGTGAAGATCATAAACTGATCAAGGAAAATCCTAGGTTTCTGGATCTGCTCAAGCCACCAAAATGCAAGAATCTCTGCCTGGATCATAATCTCCTGTGGGGTTAACACTGTCCGCTGTACCGGTAAAGAGATGCATCGCTTTCCTTGACCATGAAGCGCACGATGACCGATTTCAATATTGCGAAGTCCAGTCTTTTTCTCAATGCTGATTGTTTTGTAGACACGATGCATGATCTGCTCGTCTGTTTGGGTGCCTTCTAGAATGTGGTCAGGGAGCGTAACAGTGACCCACCAGTAGGCTTCCTCGTCGCTGGGATCAGTGATGTGATTACCTCTGTGATCTTGGAAGACACTCGCTTGTCGCTTGCAAGGGGGAAGGCTAGCCATGAGTTCGAACGTATTAGGCATTTTGTTAGTTTTGAAGACATCTTCGTCTTGCATGGCTGGCCGGGCTTATATAGTGAGGATCCATGGAAGTCTTTTCACTATGAAACTGGACAATGAAATGCCAGACGTGTTGATCACTCTCCGTTCATTTCCTTTGTCCGGGCTTTGTCGCGGTAGATTCCGGGGTATTTTTCATTGCACTGCAATGGCATTGTTTGCTTGAAAGAGTCGCTTCTTTCATTTTGTACACACAAAATCTCAGTTGGCTTTCTCGTGGAAGAGTGGATATACCACAAGTGCTGCACATTGAATTTGTATCATTTTTCGGAAAGCAGGAAGAAATGCCACCCTTAGATTGATATTTGGAGATTGATAATGACTTCCATTAGTCTAGAGAGCATGATGCAATCGTGGAAGATAGCAGATCCAGGCAAGTGTATTTGTGGGAGTGATTTATCAGTCTCGCTTCTCCATGAAAGGCAAACAAGCTTCATAAACCGCTCTAAACCCAGGATACGCGACACACCTTTCAAAGGTTTCCTCATCAACCATCTTTGCTGATTGAAGGCTTCCTGCGATGAAAAAGTCGGTCCCACTGGGTTGCTCACCAAGCACAAACGGCCCTTCCGGATTCGCTCGAATCAACTCATCGATCCCCAGCATTCCTCTCTCAACACTCTCCCATACCCTTTCTTCTGAATCGCCAGACAATAGGTCCTCGAGAGCGTGCCCGAGAGCGGCTTCGCGCGTCCGTCGGAAGTACTCCTGCGCGCGCGGCGAGAGGATGTTTACCTCGCGGGGCATTACCGAGGTGCGGAATGCGGGACCCACGGCACCACGCGCTTGCGACTCAATTTGTTGACCGAGTGGTGATACCAATGGGACTGGGCGAGAGGGATAGGTTAGCTCGAGGAATTGGGCGATTGGCACGGAGTCCATCAAGTAGGTGTCGGTTGGGATGTGGTGGATGGCGGGCACTGTGTATTTGCCGCTTTGTGGTGTGGTCAGACCACTGTGATTGTTAGACTTGAGAATCAGTTTTCGCTGCAAATTCAGCAGACTTACAGCTTTTGAAGGGTTGGTTCGATGTCTGGAAACTCGAGGAAGATTGTTCGGTATGGAATCTGCTTGTAGTTTAACATGAGGCGGATGCGCCAGACTGCTGGGGAAAAGCAGAGGCCCTTGGTGCAAGCCAAGTCGTATAATATGATTTCAGATGCCATCGTTCATATACAGAGCTCTTCAAATTTGGACTGAAGCTGAGAGATGAAGTGGAATGTTAAGAGCTGGGGTTGTTGGGAGAAGAGCAACGGGATCAGCTAAAAATAGCACCCGCCAAAGTAGCGGATGCCGTCGTTGATATCAACCACTTCACGCATTATGTCGTTTAAACCTACTACCTTGACTAACTTGACCTACTTTGCTCTACTAACTCAAGACAAAACAATTTGCATTCCAACGCGATATCGAACTAGTCGAAAACTATTAAATCAAGGCCCTTGTGTACCAAACAGATACTCAATATCCATGTCAAGCCTCCCTTGGAAGACCGCGTTCTGATAGACCGCTGAAACCTTTTCAGCCTCCTCCCAAAACTCGATCTCAGTCTTGCATTTCTTCAATGGAAATGACACTATTCGTGTTCCTTCTCCGCCTGGATTCTCGAGAGTCAATTTGGCTCGCTGGGATTGGATCGAACAACATACAAAGGCCATGATCTGCAAGCTGTTGCTTTTTGCCATGCTCTCGGGAACAACAACGGATACCCACTTGGGGTAACCTTCTTTCTCGAATCGTGATGTCTTCTTTGCCATTTGAGTAACAAAACCTGGGATGAGGAGCGAGGCGTACTCGTACTCAACCATTTTCTAACCTTAAAGGTTCGGATGTTTTCTGTCTGCTGATGTGATGATGTGATGTTAAGCTGTGTGAACTTGGATAGTCTCTGGAACGGTGGGATGATGAGGACTCTTATATAGACTGGAGATTTGTTGAGGACGCGTTGCTAGAGACAAAGAGCTTTGTGGTAATAATGCCACATGTCTCATGGGTCTAGGCCTGTGTCTTAGTTCGAGTCTTTGAGGAAACCAAGGTATTGTATTTCTCTGTATTTCTCGAGGCCTTAGTAATGAGAGAGCGCTCTCTTTGGTGTTCATGTTGAGTACTGATCTCCCTCCTCTCCTGGCCCCTGCCCCTCGTTCGATATGCGTAAGGATGCCAATCTTTATCCTGTCAGGTCCTGCTAATATTATGGTCCCCTCAAGTGTATCACCAGTATTTCCAGACGGTTTGAAAGCTTTATCTGCGCATTGGAAAGATATTTGAGGACGACGACGGAAAGATAACAGTATCATTGCCACTCGGTAGTCGAGTCAACGCATAAAGCGAATGACCGATTTTTCGTAATGAGTACATGTATGTCCTTTGTATCCTTGTATCCTTTGTCGATATTCATGGATCTTCATGGAATCACACGGATTGATTCTCTGCTCCTGAAGAAACATACAGGTTCGAACAAAGGCATTGTAGTAGTTGCCCCTTTGATCGAAATTCAACATCACATATCACGCCCGCTGCTGTCAGGTATAAATGCACTTGCTTCGCTTCGAGTCTGCTCAACACCATCACAAACTCCAACTACAGTTTGAACAAGCCACATCTCACAACAACCTTGGAAACATCACAAATATCACACCTTGACTCGATTGAGATTGACTCATATCAATCACATTACCAAACTCAGAACAATTCACCAGTAAGTCTTGTTTATGCCATCCACTAACTACACTCTCCTCGAGCTCCTCCCTTCTCCATTCATCTGGCTTCTATTCGGTATTTGGCTCAGCTCGGTAACTCTAGTAGTTGCTCGTCTGACTGTACGAGTAGGTCAAGCGGTTATCATCTACCACTTCCTCAGAGCCGTTTACTGCTTTAGCTACCAGGAAGACAAGTTCTTCGCAGCCTTCGGACAGCTCCTCTCCCTTAGATTCAACCTCAAGAGCATCTTCTTCTTCTGCGCCTTCATCTTTACCATCCACCAATCCATCAAGGAGATCATCTTTCTTGTTCACGAAAAGAATCTCCACACTCCACACATCACTCTCTCGTGCGCTTGCGACGACTGCCACGAGACTCGAATCCAGTCATATCTCACACACTTAGAGATCTGTACGTCCTAATTTATCTTTCCCCGCCCACATTCAGTTTTTATTTGACAAGATGATGTCCAACAAGCTAATCACTTTGAATAAGAACAACTTCCGCGGTAAGCGAACCAACATCTTCTCCAGCGCAAGCAGTTCCACTTCTGGTTCTTCGGCTCAATCCGATGTATCTTTCGAGACCTTTGTAAACTGCCACATGCGTCATCCATGGGGTGTGATCGACTACCACCTCTATTTGGGACATATAGAGGGCGGTCGCGATCTCGATACTCGCTTAGGCGAGTGCTATCTTTATGAAAAAGATGGATTCCGAAACATCAAAATGGACACTGAGATGAACTTCGATAACGTCCCTGACAAAGACCACCCTATCATCGTCTTCCTGTGTCTGCCAGTCGCAAACGTGTTGACAAACTACAACAGTATGCTGGTTCTGGCGTGGGATTACGGGGCTCATAAGTTGCAAGGATATACCTTCCAAACCGATGAGCCGCTTGAAGACTATCAAGAACTTTGGAGTGTCTGGAGTAATGGAATGGGAGAGCTCGCGATCGAGGCCGAAGTCCAAACCTTCCTTGCCACGGTGAAGTCTGCTGTCCAATATGAGATCGAGATCTTGGATACTGGAGTCCTGTTTCACAATGGATTTTCATCACGAAGATTCCCTAGTGGGTTTGATGCGGTTGTTGTCGTTGAGTATCTGCAATTCATTGCCGATTTCGCGCCCCTGTTGTGTTCTAGCTCCGAAGAACCTTTGAAGGATTACGCCGCATGTGAACGAGATCTGCGCGAAGTCTTGATGAACGGATCTCGCGAGGCCTGGTTTGCCGCCCGCAAGCACCTCAGTGTTGGTGACTTCCGACAGAAGTCACTACGACAGACCCTGGCCATGAACTTCTTCTGGACGCAAGAGGCTCGGGATCCGGATCTTCTGGCAGAGATGGGACAAGTTCTTCTGGATCCTCACCTTTCGGATTCTATCGCTGAGGATCCTTTCCCTCCGGACCCCGTCTCTGTGGGGTCCTTCGATACAGTTGACATCCCGCCAGTTGACTTCGTCCGGGCTCCTCGTGTTCCTCGTGCTCGAGCGTGGCACAACGCCAGTTGGATTCCAAACATGATCCAAATGTCGGTTGCCTTTTTGTTCGCCATATGCTTCCTCACTGTCTTTGATATCTTGGTCAAACATCTCACAACACCTTCTCGGAGCACCACACATATGAGCCTGTTCGCATGGTGGCCCTTTGCATGGTGGCCATTTGGGGAAGCCCAGCCGCCGACCGGTGTATTTGGACACATTTCCAAGCACCTGAATACATTGGGACAATGGCCTTTGTATCAGTTACTCCAACGCTGTGGACTCTTCAATTTCCTGCCTTTCAGACCAGAGCCGCAGCAGATGCGCCGGTCCAAATGGTGGCTCTTGAAGCAGAACATACCACCAGCTTTCGGTTGGCTCCCTTGGAAAAAGAGCGTGGCCAAGCCCACTGTCCATGATTGGTTGCCATTTAAGGCAGAGACCCGGAATATGACCGTGCGGCTGTTCAAGTGGCTGCCCGGTAAGCCAACCGCTCGGAGGTCTGGTATGTCTGGTAAATCTGGAGGGTGGCCGGTTGTCACGAGGACACAGTCCGTTCCCACGGGGCCATTTGGGGTGGATATCAAGCCTGCGAACTCTTTCAAGTCCAAGCTTTTCATGCGATAATGGAGTTTTTCCAAGGTTCTAATTTACCGACTCCGTACGGAGTAGTCTCGCCCACCTGGGCATTTCTTATGTTTTTCTCACGGTTTTCCTATTAATTTCTTAGGTATGAAATATCGATATATTACCTGATCTGTTGTTCCATCACTGCGTAGGATTCGAAAATTGTGGCGCCAATCATAACGTGATGTAGCACTAGCATCTGCGCGGAGTAGAATTTGCTCCACGTACTCCGTAGATCGCGGTCAACAAGATCAGCGGGTCATAGCAAACAAGAATGACCAACAGATCAAGCTTATGTGGCGCTGTATACTCCGTAGTGCATAGTCCAATGCGAGTGAAGTCAGGACAAGTCCGACCAAATGACGGCGTACCGCAGAAAGACCGGAACCCAACGAGGAAGGAGCGGCACAACAAGCCCAACCCCTCGATCGATCGAAGCTAAACATGCACCGCCACAATGTCCAGCCAATCATACGTCGGCTGACAATAACTTATGTGGCGCTACGTGGCTTCACCGGGGCCTCTTGCATAATCCGCCCTCCCATTGGCCAATGACTCGCGCGGAAAGTCTTGGCGGCGTCATGTTGGATAAGAGCTGTGAGCAGGTAGCTGGTACTTCTTTTGCTGCCAAGACGGCGGACCACCGAAGGTACCGAATACTTTGATCTGCAGCTCTAATTTCGCTTCGCTCTGCTTTTCCTCTCAGCCCTGCAGCCCTATCGTTAAAGGCTGCCTAAATCCCATTCCCATCCCTCGCTCCCTCTCCTTAATGTGAGACTGTGATCCTGTCCGATTGAGTCTTTATAATCCCCCCCTGTGCGACAACAGTCGGCCCCTTTCACTTTTCCCCAATCCCGGAGATTTCCGTGAATTGTGCCAATTGCCCGCCATGGCTGAATACAGTGCGCAGCCCGTCAATGGTATGATCGTGGACCTAACCCCGAGTCGCGAAAGTCGCGCAAGCTGACCGAACCCTCTGGGATGACAGGGACCCTTCAAAATGGGGATAACGGACCAACCGCAAGCTCAGGTCGCTTTGAGCTCATCTCCGGCCCCCTGATCAACTTGAAGAACATGCACTACGAAGCCGCCACCGTCTGGCACGGTAGTGTCCTGATCGTCACAAAGCCAGGCCAAGAAGGACCCCAACTGCGCCTGCGCCAGCTCGGCTCCGTGGACGGACAGGGTGGTACCGCCCAACCCCAAACCGTCGAAGGTCTCAAGCTATACGAGGATCCCGAGAAGGCATTCTGGCGATTCTCGCTGGCTGTGCCGGTGGAGAGTTTCGAGGCGCGCTGGGAGTACGACATCCCCGGGCTTTACAACGCGTCCGGAGATCAGGTCCAGGCACCCTGGGAATTCGTGGTTCCTGCCGAAGAACAGTCCATGCGCATCATGTTCCACTCGTGCAATGGCTTCTCTGT
Source organism: Penicillium sp. CF01 (assembly GCA_005250745.2). Taxonomy (NCBI): domain Eukaryota; kingdom Fungi; phylum Ascomycota; class Eurotiomycetes; order Eurotiales; family Aspergillaceae; genus Penicillium; species Penicillium sp. CF01. The sequence continues at coordinate 1,503,860 of RFFF02000028.1, forward strand.
CGGTACGGACATGAACGCCTGGGTAGGCCCGAACCTATGGAACGATGTCATGCGCGTGCACGGCGAGAAGCCCTTCCACGTTATGGTTGGTGGCGGTGACCAAATTTACAACGACGGGATTCGTGTGGACGGGCCACTCAAGCCGTGGACGGCGATTTCAAACCCTCACAAGAGGCGCAACCATGATTTCGATAATCAGATGCGCGCTGACTGCGACGAGTACTATTATGCCAACTACGTGCGCTGGTATAACACCGAGCCCTTCCGTACGGCAAACGGTCGCATTCCCCAGGTCAATATCTGGGATGACCATGATATCATCGATGGCTTTGGTTCATACACCGATCATTTCATGAAGTGCGCCGTGTTCCGTGGTATTGGCGGTGTTGCTTTCAAGTACTACTGCCTCTTCCAGCACCACATGGCCCCTCCCAAGTCCACTTTCACCACCGATGCCCCACAGACTATGCACGCGGTCAATGGAACGTCGGGTGTCGACCCCCGTCAGGTGGAAAACACCTACGTTCTGGAAAACCAGGAAGAAGACGATAGCTGGATCATTGGTAAACGGCCAGGTCCATATGTCGAAGAGCGTAGTCGAAGCTTGTACATGCGCTTTGGAAAGCGTATTGCCTTCATGGGTCTGGACGCCCGCACAGAGCGTACCCGTCATCAAGTCAATTACAACGACACATACGACCTGATCTTTGAGCGCCTGCAGCGTGAAATCGCCAATGCAGAGGGTGACATCAAGCACCTCGTCGTGCTTCTCGGCGTCCCAATCGCGTACCCCCGTCTTGCCTGGCTCGAGAACATCCTCACATCCCCAGTGATTGCGCCGATCCGACTGCTGAACAAGCGCTTCGGCGTTGCCGGTGGACTTTTCAACGAGTTCGATGGCCAGGTCGATCTCCTCGATGATCTAGACGACCACTACACTGCGCGCCAACACAAGCGCGAGCGCAAAATGCTCGTCCAGCGTCTTCAAGAGCTCGCACGCAGCAACAGCATGCGTGTAACCATTCTCGGTGGTGACGTCCACCTCGCAGCCATCGGACGTTTCTACTCGAACCCCAAGCTCAACCTCGCTGGTGAAAACGATCACCGTTTCATCGTCAACGTCGTCAGCAGCGCCATTACCAACAAGCCCCCACCCAAGGCCGTCGCCAACCTCCTCGCCCGCCGTAACAAAATCCACCACCTAGACCGCGACTGCGACGAGACCCTGATGCCTATCTTCGACAAGCAGCCCGGTAACAAGGAGAAGAGCGCTGCGTGGAACAAGGTCACCATGCCATCGCGAAACTACGCAATCCTCACTGAAGTCACCGCTCCCAGCGCCACCGGCGCAGACGGGATTCTCGAGACCGAGAGCGCAAAGCTAGACAAGCTCCCCAAGGACGGACACGCCCCGTTGCACAAGGGCGAAGTCGGCGCTGGATCCAACCACCGTGCAGCTGATGGAATCGATACGCAGAGTGGTATGTACGGTGGTCTTGACGTGGCGATCCGGGTCGAGATCGATCCCCAGGATCGTAGCGCTAAAACAGAGGGGTATGGCTTTAGCATCCCGCCACTCATGGCTACTGAGGGGGCTCCGCGCAGTGGTCATCGGATGAGCTTCCACTCCCGCAGGTCGCATCAGAATCCGAGTCGTCCGTCTACGGCTCAGTAATGTGCCAATTTCTATTGAGACTCTTTACCGTTTATAATGTTTGATGTCTGAGAACATGGGTTTTTGTTTTTTGATACCTCGAATTATGTTTCGTTCTATGTGACTAGTTTTAATGAATATGTCGATTTCCATGTTGAACTGAAAGGTCTTCTGTTCCAATTAAAATCAGCCGGATCGAATGTGGAGCCGACCCCTCGCAGGGAAGCGGTTGCTCTTTAGGGTTAGGTCTGGCGTCAAGGTTTACTATCTTTCTGCCAGACTACATTACATTCAGATCTACTGGGCTATTTATTTCAGTGCCACAGATTGGGGACATTGGAACGGCGCATTGATGATCATTTGCGTATACTGTAGACGATGCAGATTCCATAAAGCACGTAACGTATTCCGTAAACACAAAGAACCTTGGAGCAAAGAATTTGCAAGATTAGAGAAAAAAACTCCTTGCATCACCTCTGCATTCCGCTCCAGAACTGTCAATACGATCCTCGTCAGATTAGCCTTCCTCGGCCTTTGGTGGTTTCCTCGCCTATCAGCGCTGTGCGTCCATTCCTATCGTATAACCTTACCTATCGCTACTGTAGAATGCGAAGCCACTCCCCTCTCAGCCGTAGTGAAGCCGGGTTAATCATGTGGCTCCTGTGCAGAATGGCTATCATTCGCCGTACCTCCGCATTCGAGATGTTGTTCTTTTGTTCAATGACGTCTCGTGCATTTGTGCTACGGTTGAGCTCATGTCATATACTTGATCCTACGAGCAATCAAATTCTGTGGCTCCAAATATAGTTGACTGATTTCTTCCATTATTCTGCTCTATAATTTTATTGCTTCCACATAGTATTGGCATTGACAATGACCCAAACAGCGAAGAACGAAATGTCACTCAAGAAAACCACCACTCCAAGCCCCGATGTTGACCACGAGAAGGGCACGATATCCCCCCTTCCAGAGAATGTCGAGCTCAATCAACTCGGCTATACAGAAGAGCTATGCCGTAACCGCTCCGTTCTCACTCTCCTCTTCCAAACCCTCGCGATGGCCGCAATTCCCTTTGGAGAGGGCTCACCTCTCCTCTCGGCAATCTATGGCGGCGGCCAGCTCTCCATCTTTGTAGGCTGGATAGTCGTTTGCCTACTGGATCAGTGCATCGCTTTCTCGCTAGCCGAGCTGGCATCTCGTTATCCAACCTCCGCCGGGCCATATTACTGGACCTTCCAAATATGCCGCGGCAACAAAGCAACTATATCCTTCATCAACGCCTGGATCTGGCTCATAGGAAATTGGACAATAACCCTCAGCGTCAACTTCGGTCTCGCCTCCATGCTTTCAGCAACCATATCAAACTACGATTCCTCCTGGTCAGCAAATAGCTGGCAATTATTGTTAATCTTCTACGCCATCTGCTTAACCTCCCTTATAATCTGCATCTACGCCAACAACTACCTCCCCCAAGTCGACACTGCCTGCGCAGCCTGGACAGCCCTAACAATCCTAGTCATCCTCATCGCCGTCTCCATCAAATCAGAAACCCGCCATTCCCCATCCTACACCCTAACCCACTACGACACCTCCCTCGCAAACTGGGGCGGCTTCACCTTCTTCATAGGCCTCCTCCCAGCAGCCTTCACCTTCTCCGCAATAGGCATGATCTCCTCCATGGCCGAAGAATGCTCAAACCCAGCCATAAAAGTTCCCCGCGCCATCGCCCTCAGCGTCCCAGTAGGCGGAATCGCAGGCCTCTTCTTCATCATCCCCCTCTGCGCAACCCTCCCCCCTCTCACCGAAATCCTCACAGCCCCAGCCGGCCAGGCTCTCCCTTACATCCTCACCCGCGTAATGGGCCCAGCCGGCGGTCTAGCCCTCAGCACCCTCGTCCTCGTAATCGCCTTCTGCTGCTCAATCAGCATAACAGTCGCCGCATCACGATCCACATGGGCCGTTGCGCGCGACGACGCAATCCCCCTCGCCCGTCTCTGGGCCCAGGTCTCCGCTCGCCACGGCGTACCTGTCTGGTCCTTGATCCTAGTAACCGGAATACAGATGCTGCTCGGGTTAATCAATCTAGGGAGCTCGAGTGCGTTTACCGCATTTGTTTCTGTGGGTGTTATGGCACTGGCGGCGGCTTATGCGATTCCTATCTTTTTGAGTTTGTGGCATGGGAGGGAGGAGGTTAGTTCTGCGCCGTGGAATTGTGGGGGTTTAGTTGGGAGAGTTGTTAATGTTGTGGCGTTGGCTTGGATTGCGTTTGAATTGGTGCTTTTTAGTATGCCGACTGCGTTGCCGGTTACGGCGGTTTCGATGAATTATGCTTCAGTGGTCTTTGTGGGGTTTATGGCTATCTCGGCGGTTTGGTTTGCGGTTTATGCTAGGAAATGTAAGTTGATCTTGGTCTTGTTGAGTTGATTGGGTTGAGCTAACGGTTCTTCTAGCTTACAAGGGACCGCCGGAGTCAGATGCTCTGACTTGAGGCTTCAATGAGTATCTGGGTGTGCAGTATTCGCGTTGTATTTATTTTTAGCGTTTTTATCTGGATTTAATCTTGTCAAGCTCTTTCATTCTGTGCTATTTTCACATCCATGGATCACTTCGGTCCTCGACCTGCTTGGGGCTTTCATGGAGGTCTTTGGAACGTCGAATCGTACATCAAAGAAATTGCGAGGCTGGAACCTCAAAGACATGCGGACATGAAAGAAATGTGGAGAAAGAAAGGATGCTTGTGGATGAAACACAGCTTCAATCCATGGATTGGAGTCCATTTTCATGAAAGAAACTACTTTGATCCAATCACCTTCCACTTTACATACTCGAGTCTTTTAGCTGAGCCAGTCATAAGAGACACCATCCCTCGCTCAGTCCCCTTTTGTTGTCAATTTTCTTGATCCAATATTCGCAATGGATCTCATTTGGGATCTTCTCTATTACAGCGCTATCGGCATTCCATCCGTCCTCTTTCTGGGGATCACCATAAGATGTCTAGACTTCATTTTGGAAACTACCATGGGATGGCTAGGGAGCTATGAAGACCCTAGCGAGATACCAAAAAGCAAAACCTACCAGTCGAATGAGAGATTGATATTCCCCGCTCAGTTTGGACGCAGGGGGTTCATGACAAGCGACACATCAGACGCATCGATCGAGGAGAACAGTCTCGCACCCTATGGCGAGAAATATGCCGCCGTCACGCTCGGCGAGGCGATGCTGGGTCGGTGGCAGATTGTTGGAAAGCTCGGATGGGGAGAGACTGCTTCTGCTTGGCTGGCACGAGACGTGTTGTAAGCTGCTCTTTGAGATGTCAGTGTTTGGATCCAACCGCTAATGAACCAGATATGAGAAATACGCTGTCGCTAAAATGTATAAGCGCGAACAATCTGCCGAAATGGAACTTGTGGCGTTTGACAAGATTGAGAAGGGGAACCCTGACCATCTCGGTCGAAAGCAGCTGAGGCAGAGATTCGGCGCTCTAAATCATATTCGCGGGGAGGGCGAATGGCACGAGACTATCATCCAGGAGGCTCTTGGTAGCAGCTTGTCAGCGGGATTACTAGACTTGAAATATGACGGAGAAGTTCCTATGAAAGTCATCAAGTCTGTTGTGTATCAAGTCCTTCTGGCGCTGGATTATCTGCACACGGAATGCCATCTCATCCATGCAGGTAAGAATCTTCCTTGGTGTAATAGGACTTTCTAATATCAAACAGGTATCCATGGAGAAAACGTATTTCTCGACCAACCTGACGACTCGGTCATTGATGAATTTGTGCGAGCTCAGCTGAGAGAGTCCCAATGGCAGGGAGGCGATCTGGGCGAGATCCTTCCCCATTCGAAGCTACTCGGTGCAAGTCAAGACATTGATGGAATCAAGCTAGGAGGCTTGGGCCGAGCTGTGAACGGAAACGTTAAACAAGAGGGTGATATTGGCGACGACTATTGGAAGCTGCGTGGTGAATCTCGCACGCGCGTATATCAAGCACCTGAGCTGTATTACAAGGGCGGGTATAGTTATTCGGCGGATATCTGGAGTCTGGGATGCTGGGTAAGTCTCTTTCCTCCTGATGCATACGATGTCTTGTGTCTAATTTCGTAGACTTGGGAGTTAATGTACGGTCGGGTCTTGTTTGGCGACGACCGTGTCGGTGCTTTGGGATATCAGTCGGTTGCTTGGACTATACATAAATTGTTAGGACCTCCACCTTACTTTCTGCGAGAGAGAATGCTCAAAAGTCGCCATTTCGACAAAGGTGAGTGCTCCTGTGAGCTAGTATACTGAATTCTGGCTGACCTTTTCGCAGCGATGTTTGAGGGTGATGATGAATGGTGCGATCCACCTCTCTGGCCGGGTGATGTTGAGCCCCTTCTAGGCGAGTGTCGACTAGGAGATGATGAAAGCTGGGCGTTCTTTGATGTGATCAAAGACATGATTCAATGGCGGCCGGAAGATCGAAAGACAGCAAGGGAGATGCTCATGCATCCTTGGTTTTCAGATCTCGATGTGTTCTACACCCGTCAAGGATTGGATCCTGAGCTGCATCGGAAACCTAAAGTGAAGCCTGAGTCGGAGCCAGAGTCAAGGCCAAAATCGGAGCTTGAGTTGGAGCCTGAGCTAAGCCCCAAGCCGAGTCCCAAGTCGAAGCCTGAGGTGAAGCCCGAGTCAACTCCCGAGTCGAGCCCTGAGCTGGCTCCAGCGTGGAAGCCTCAGTTGAAGCCTGAGTCGAGTCCTTAGCTAAACGCTGAGTGAATGTGTAGCTATTTTAGGTCTAGATTTAGTGTGGTAGTCTATCTGGTGCTTTCTCAATACACGTTCCTAACCTCATTCCCGATCAGCAAGAATCCCCTCCTCGTTATCACTCCCCTTCCTCCTTCGAGGAACTCCCTCATTCATAAGATTAGGTTGTTTAGGCACAGATACCGAGGCATCACTAGGCCTCCGCCTCCGTACAAGTTGATATCCCCGATCCAGCTCAATTTCCACAGCCTCTCTAACTTTCAACGCGCTCACGGCAGGCCACACCCCACGCTCCCCTTTAAGCGACCACTCTGCCACGCGTTCTCTCGTCGGGCTCTGGAACAATTTTCGGATATCCCAGAAGCTTAGATCTGGGACGAGCGTCAGGTTGGGGCCCGGGATCGTTTCGTCGATGAGAAGCCTGTTCAGCGGTGAAGGGAGTAGGCCCAAGTAGTCCAGTTGCCGGAATCGATGACGGATTTCCACGATGATAAGCCGCATTGCTGAACGAGAAAGGTTGTTCCAGCCTGTCTGTCGCCTATCTAAGAGGTTGAGCTCTGAGCGCAGGAATGGGACAAGGTATGGCCGGGCTTGTGAGACGATGAAGTGGTTCACATTGAAGAGCTCTGAGATGCGGGAAAGAGGCGATTCGCCATCATTGTAGTTGACCTGTCGCCAAGGGCGGAAGATGGCATCTTGCGTATGTGGCCAAGGGACTATCGACCCTGTTTCATCTTTGCAGTAGATAGTGACGGGGGAATAAAGAGCGGCAGAGGACGATGCGTTGGACGCCACAGCAGCAGACCAAATAAGCTACAATCGTTAGAACGCCATCCAAACTAGACTTCCAGGCAACTTACCACATTCGGTGCCGTGAGATAATTCAACAGGTTCGGCGTCCCGTTCTTCCCCGTCGTCGCAACGGTGATATTCAAAATACGCTTCGAGCGCGCATAAGCCTCCTCAAAGGTCAAATCCCCAACATTCGCCCTAACACATTCTTCCAAAACAGCAACATCAAACAAATACCCTTTCTTAAACAACCGTCTCATACGACGATAAAACGTCCCCAACCACGAAGAATCCGAATTCCCCTCCGCCCCATTAACCTTCTTCCTCCGCTCAAACGCAGAAAGATCAATCCCCTCCCCATCAAGCAACGGCAACAACTCATCCTCAGAATGAATCCCCACAAGCGCAGCAATCAACGCCCCCGTAGCAGTCCCAGTCACAATCCGCGGCAACAACCCCTGCAAATGCAAAGCCTTCACAACACCCAGATGACAAAGCCCAAACGCAGATCCACCCTGAAGTAACAGCGTCGTTCGCCCAAACGCCTGTCGCGTATCGTGCAGCAACTCAAGTTTCGCCTGTGACGTAAACCCACTCGCATGCGTAGGCTGCACTCCCGTTACATACTGTATCGACAGCGCAACCTGTGTGATGTAATCATCGATCAGCAATTTCGTCCCTGCATACGCATGCGTGAACAATTTCGTCGATGTGATGTTTCCCAGGTTCCGGACGAGTCCTGAGCGTAGTAGGTTCACTAGCGTGAGGATGTCTTCGCATTCCCGTGCGCTCATCAGCGCTTCTAGTCGTCCGAGGATTAGTCTGTAATCGTAGTGTCGACTGACGGGGTTCTGGCGCCTGGGTTTCGGGTTAGTTGAGCTCTGCGGACGGATACCGGATATCGGATGACGTACCAGAGGTCTTTGCTGAGGAGCTCGTCGAGCTCGAAGGCGGCTTCTTCCCATTCCTCATAGCTTTGCGCGTTGGATAATGTGTGGAAGAGTCTGTCTCGGGGGGATTTGGAGTGCCACCATGATACCAGTTTCTGGGGCTTGTTAGCTTGGGATGGAGATGCGCGGGGGGGTCACGGTTCGTGTTGAGAGGGATATCTCACATCTCTCCAGAATTGAGTCACGTCGAGTATCATATTGAAGAGTGCGCTTAGGATCTTCCATAGACTGAGCCACTCCATTTTGGAGGTTGCGGGAGAAAGACGCAGATGCACATGCGGACCCTCTTTCACATGCTACGTCACGCGGGTTGTCCGCAGAGACATGTGCTTGTTCTTCTTTCGAGTTTAAAGGGTGACTGGGTTGAATTGCGTAAATAGGCGACGAGTGTGTATAGATCAAAAGGAAGTGATGAGATAGGTTGTGAGGTGAAGTTGTCAGGTGGCTGCCCCAGGCTCGACCCCCAATTCTCCCCGGATCTTCACAGCAGGTCCCGAAGCTACGTTGGCATCCCATACATCCATACATTCTTCCCACTAAACACTACCCTTAACTTGCCTACACAAGATGGAAAGTGAAAAAGAATTGAATGGAATTGCCACGGGCGCATTTCTACACATATAGGACATTTTCGCGTAAGGGAATTGAATTTCAAAAGGGTCGTTTTGTTTTTGACATTTCGCTTTGCTTCCCTATATGCAAAAGTAGGCGAAATTAAAGAAACCTCTCCCGGACACCAGAGTCACATTTACTCTTCAATGATGTTGCCCCGCTCCGACACGTACAGACCGTCCAAGAACTGGGAATCGTTAGTATTACCGTACAGTTTTCAACAGGAGTGCATTCCACTGGATTCGTAGAATAGTGCGCGATAATAACTCACCTTACGGATATCCTTGTTGCGAACACGGCAGATCTGCTGGATGTCGGCGGCGCTCTGGGAGACACCCTCGAGGGAGTTACCGGTAAGGATGAGCTCATCCTTAACGTTGGGAGAGGGAACGATCTCGACATCGGGCTGGGCAGTCACGCGGCGGACGTACTTCTCACCGAGGAAGTTACTGAAAACATCAACGTTAGTATATAAATCCAGTATTCACGGCACATTTCTCGTCGCGAAATGCACAGCTCCAAAAGAGTCAGAATCAGAATCATACCGGATCTCAACGGCGGCACGGCCGGTCTCGTGGTTGGGCTCGATGTTGACGTTGATGGGGAAATGGGCGTAGACGTAGCGCATCTTGTACTTGAATCCACGGGTGACACCGATCATGAGGTTGTTGATGATGGTGCGGACGGTGCGGAGAGTAGCAACACCCTTGCGAGCACCGTGGTGGAGCTCGATGGAGATGACATCCTTCTCGGGGCGGCCGAAGGTGACGGCGATGTGGGACAGGTCCTTGACGAGCTTGCCGCGGGGACCCTCGACGGTCACGATGCGGGACTTAATGTGGACCTTCACTGTGGAGGGAAACGGTGGTTAGTATTGGAATTGAAAGGTGAAGTGTTGCAATTGAATGCGAAATTCAAGGCTGAATCTGCTGTTCACGAATTCGCATCGAGAATTTCTGGTGCGAGTCGCCGGTCCCACACAATGAATTTTTTCCTCCTGACTCTGGTCGTAGATTGCTGGGGTGGGTGTGATTGCGGTGCTGAGAATCGTGTCGTTGCGTTGCGAGAGTTCATTGTGCGTTCATCGGGTTCCAATATTGTGTGCGACCGGCTTCTCCTCCAGAATTCCAACGAGCAATGGAAAATAATAGAAAAAAGAGGGCGCTCACCATTGTCCAGAATGGGCAACCGTTCCTCGGAGTGAATGTACCGCATCTTGACGTGACTGTTGGTGTTAGCCGGGGGTGTGGTTGTCGATGTCGGGGAGGTTCAAAATTCGGAATGGACTTGGTGGTGGAGCGAAATTGAACAAGTCACGGGATTGTGCGTCGCTTAGGGCCACTTTGGGCTGACCGCTTTTGATTAGGGTTCTTTATCTCCTTATCGTCTTATCTGGTCTAGTACCAGTACATAATCTACCACCATCTTAGTATTGTAAAGCAGGTACCAATACTTGCAGAATTCAGATCACTCTGGTCCAAGTTCTGCCTACTTGCATGTCTTTGCGTGATGATTTCTCTCTTATGTACAACACTTTGAATGGGCCCCTTGCCCATAGGTGAATTAAAAAAAAGTGCTATACACATACTAATTCACAGCCCCTTCTCAACCTCCAAATGCTCAACTTCCACAATCCACTTCCCACCCAATGATCTCAGCGTCGAAGCCAGCTCGTCGCTCTGATCCAAAGCCGCAATATCGTCTCCCCCACCAATACTCTTCCCACTCACCAAGACATTCGGCACCGTCCGACGCCCAGTCTTCTGACCCAACAAAGCCTGCAAAAACGGACCAAGCGGATGCAAATCCAACTCCACAACAAATGGCTCAGGCTTGATCGCGTAGTGTCCCAGCAGAATATTCTTAGCTCTCTTGCTGTGAGGGCAGTAAGACTTGGAAAAGACAATAACTGTGTTTACGTCTTCGTCAGCGGTGATCAAATCCATAGCGCAGGGGAGGGAAGGGTGGGCTACATACCAGGAGCTCTCTTGAGAATATCATTCAATTCGCTCTTTGCTTCGGCCTCTTTCTTCTCCTTGATTTCGCGCTCTTTCTCTTCTTCGCTCTGTTCGCTTGCGACTTGCGCTTCCTTCGCGTTGACGTTTGTATCCTGCTTCTTGGGAACTGTCATCTTCGTCCGTCCCGCGATCGGAATCTCCTCTGTGTCTTCGTTCGCTTTGGGAATAGCGGGTTTCTGCGCTTCTGCGTCGCTTCCGGCGCCGGCGCCGGCGCCAGTGCCAGGGGAGTTTCCTGGTGCATGCATGGCATTTTGAATCTTTTCTTGTGTCTTGGCATGGTTGGCTTCTTTCGATTTCATCGCATCGAGTGTAGAGCGGTAGAATTTCTGATTCTGGATTTTGCTGGCTTCGCCCTGGATTGTGTTAGCGTTCGACGTAATGTTGGTGTTTGAGGCGCTCGATCGGTGACGCACAGAATAGTAAAACGACATGAACAGAAATGCCACGACTGCAATGACTAGCAGCCGTAGTCGCCGTTGAGAAAGCATTGTGAGGCTTGGATGTTCGTATATTGTAGAGGAGTCGACTTGGATATGTCGGGGCAGCCCTGGAGAGTCCGAGCGGGCACACGCGACAACGTGATGGGGTCTGCCAAGAAATCGGTCCGCCGCTGGCTATGATGCGGCTCTACTGAGACAATGTTCGGATCCGATATACGATGAGTTTTAGAACAAGTGAAGGTATCAATTGTTGAAATTGGAAAAGAAACCTTGGAAACAGATGCTGAGCTTGGAGTTTCAGGAGAAGTGGGGTGTAAAGACAGCATTCACGACTATCCCTGATTTTTGCCTGTGGTCTAAGCGCTCTTGGCAGATATATAACTGTCAGAACTATGTACTTGCATACCTAGGTAGCTCCGAAGATTAAGAATGTCATTGCCTAGGCCTTCGCGGTATATTTTCCAAGATTGAAAAGCTCCAATTCATATTGATAGACATTAATTGATATAACGAAGGATAGATTAAGTACACATGACTGGGTATTATGCTAAAATCAGACAAAGTGTTTTGTTCAGATGCGAGCCAAACATGAAAAGCCAGCCAATCATAGACAGGACATGGACACACCATGAATGCGGACAGGCACGGGGGGTAATAAGTAATAAAAAGGGAATATGAAATCCAGACAGCGCAAGCCAGTTGCGGTCCAAAGGAGGGTAAACAGGTTCAGCGCCACCAGGGCAGTATCAAGTCTGAACCGACAATCCAGGTCTTGCATGATTAGTACGTCGCTTACCTTGAACGAGAATCGTCCAATCCTCCCACTCCTTCGCAATCTCCGTCAACACATTCCCCATAACGCCAGCCGACGCCATAAGCCCATGACCCTCGCCTTCGAGAATCCGCACCTCGCACCTCCGCATCGTTTTACCGAGCCACTGCACGTTTTCCACGGGCACGCGCGGATCCTTGCGACCATGGTGAATGACGACCGCGCGCGTGATATCCACGTATCGGAATCCGATCGTTTGTCGGCGCTCGAGACAGATGAGTAGATCGACAGATGGGTTTGCGTTTGTAGTTGCGCGTTCCCAGATTTTGTACGTGAGACGGGTATCGTAGTCTCGCTTGCGCTCGATTTCGTCTTCGGAGGACTTGGCGCGCAAGGCGAGGGTGGTGTCGCTTTTGCGGTGGGCGGATATCATTGGGGATTTGATATCGGTTACGGTTTCTTCTTGGTGGAAGTTTGTGGGGATTGGTGGGATTGGCGGGACGATGGGGTTGTGTGCTTCTTTTGCGGTTTTGCGTTTGCGGCGGGAAGACTTGGGGAGGCTAGCTGTGAGGCTGGCACTGGTTGCGGTCATGAAGCTTGAGTTGGCAACTTTTAGGAGGGAGGTTGGGAGGGCGCGGAGGATCTTTTGGGTATACGGGACTGCGTTTGTGGGGGCGGGATCCTTTTGAGAGCCCAGTGTTGAGAGTTGGGAGGGTGGGATCCAGGGGGCTAGAAGGTGGATGCGGCCGCGGATATGCTGGGGGATGCGGAGAGCTGTTGCGAGAGCGTAGATTGCTCCGGCGGAGTGGGCAAGAATGGAGAATTTGGTGACTCGTAGGTGGTTGCATACGATAGCGACATCATCTGGCCAGCTGAGAGGGGTGTTGGGCTCGTCTACTTGGTGCGGGCCACTCTCGCCGACGCCGGGGCGATCCAATGTCACCAGGCGGAGATTGAGGGTTCGAGCCAGTTCGTCGTAGAATGCCATGAGATACCGAGTAAGGCCCATGCCGACACAGCAAAGTACGACATGGCCTTTGGGGTCACCGACCTCGGAAAACGCAATGGTGCGGCCACTGGTCGGGTGAATCACTCTCTGAGTCAATTTCGCAGAGAACATGTAGTCGTCAACTGCAAGATCGATTGAATCTGCGCTGGATGGTCGCTCGGTGCTGAACGACGGACGACCATTCGACGCATGTGAGACATGCGACAGGTGACCAGATGGAGTGCGACGATGTTGATGTGGGGCGATTGGCTCGAGAGATCTTCTATATCGAGCCCTCTCGGAATCCGGCCTCTCTGCGGACATTTTCGACAACAATGGAGGCAAGTTGGTTGACTTGGACGAGACAGGCGGGCCTGGTCGAGATCCACGGTTCTTGCCTGTCATCACCGATGGCGATGGCGCGCTTTCATTTAGCGGAGGATGCTCACGGGCGGGTCCGTCATGGATGGTAGCTTGGTTGACATCGTGGCCTAGCACGCGCGAAGCTTTCGAAGCTTTCGGCTTGACTGGTTTCGCCGGAGAAGTCTTGGTCGAGCTTTCGGGACTGTTGTCGACCTCCAATTCGGTTTTGATCTTCTGCTGTTGATCTTTCAACTGTTGAATTCGTCTCGTAACCTGCTCAGCATCGTTGCTCGTTCCAGGCAGCCCGTTTGCCGCGGCGGATTCCTTGCTCGCTGTTGAAGGATATCGACTGTGGCGAGTAGATTTGTGCTTCTTCGGAGATTGGCTGTGTCGGTGTCGTAGAGATGAATCTCGGGTGGGGATGAACCTCCCACTGCCGATCCCACCGGGGCTGCCATTATCCGGGGTGTGGAGTGATTGAAGGTCGTGAACAGGTGGAGTGCGGGCTCTCTCTTCAATTGGATCTTCCTTGAGGTCCGCAGCACGCGAGTCCTCATTTACTTCCGCCATTGAATGCAGTGAGCGCAAACTCGCTCGACTGCGTGGGATATTATGTCGCAACCCGTCGTTATGGCTGATAGTCCTTCGCAAGCGCTCTATTTGCGGATCCTTCTCAGAGGAGAACTCGCGCGAGGACGATTTCTTCAGCAACCCAAATTGACCCTTCAAGCTCCGCGCGCGCCCTGAACTATTTGATACTATACTCGGGGCCGCCGACAACCGGGGACCAGGTTCCGTGCTGATTGTCCCGAACGAAGACGGTTCGGGGGCTATAGTAGAGGCGAATGAATCCCTGGACGCGGGACGGGTTGAGTCGGATTTGAATGGTTTGAATCTTGGAGATCGAGGAGATTTGGGTGAGGGAGGCGCCCTGGCCATACGAATGACAGGCGACGAGGCAGCATCATCGGGGTGCAAGAAGGGAGCGGGGGGTTCGGGCGACTCCGTAGTAGGTTTGTATGCACCGTAGCTCATCCCAACGCCATGTTGTTCGGACGGGGGGATGGAGTAGACCGGGGCGGTATGCGGTACTTCTGGCAGACCAGGGTCCGAATCGGTGTCGATCTTCGGGACAGTATCAAAGTGCGAGTTCAGAGGCACCGATATGGCGGAGAGAGAGGAAATCAGAGAGGAAATGACTTCGGGGGAGGTTGGGTCTCCGTTGCGCGAGGGCATTGATTTACGGCGGCGTCGGCGACTGAGCAGAGCTGATTCCGCTTGCACGGGGGCCGAGTTCTCGTTCAAACGCATGGCGTTCAATAGTCCCGAGGCCTAGGGGTATCTCCCAAACACAAGAACAGGCGCAGGGCGCATGATCTACTGCCAATGTTCCTACCCCCTTACAGTCGCGCGATAACAGTAGAAAGTACGGAGTACTCCGAGGCGTAAGAATCGAGGTTTAAAGAAGGTTTCGGTTGATAACCGATGATATAGCTAATAAGAAAAAGAAAGGAGGGAAAAGCAATGAGAGATATGAAAGTCGACAGGTTCGATCGAGGGGTAGGGGCGTCTCTTAATTTTCTCGCGATGGGCGATTAGCGTTCGTGACAAGACTCCACCAAATGGATCTTAATTTCCCACTTTTCCACTCACGTCCCGTTCCTGAGATCCATACGTGTGCATTGCACCGATCTAGCTTATGTGCGCTTAATTCGGTGGCATTTCTAGTGTTCCACGGTTGTCCATCTGTATACTCCGTACTTCATACTTCATACGGAGTACTTTGTACTATGATATTCTTATACATAATATTCATATACCTCAAACACTGTCCCCACTATATCAAGGGATAGCTTCTTTATTTACTACCCTGATCTAGACCTGTCAGGGTTTCAGATATTTGAGAGACTCCACGTGGATTTACAAATTCTTGTTCGAGTGCGACTCCAGGGCGTTAATCGCCCCTTTATGGGTTTGGCACATATGAGGATCGGCAATCTCATATTCGAGATCGCAGGTATGATTCAGACATATCAAGGCATTGTCATTATGTATCTCGGAGGATTTTGAATTAGGGCTGAGGGTAATATATTGTGGATTTTATGCATCTTCAGCTGGTGGACAATATATAACTGCATTATATACCCGTGGACCATAGAGTCGGAACTAATATATTGCTGGAGCACAAATCATACTCATTGTGTAGTACAGGTCAATTCAAGGCAAGAAACCAAAAATGGCCCGAAAATATATTTAAAAATCCAGCATCTCTTGAGTTAAAATGAGGCGTCAAGTCTTCTATACCGTCCTTCGGTGTACTTCCAGCTACAAGTGTACCTCCAGGGCTTCGCAGGCCGAGAATAAACATCCCTGACCGCCCGGCAGTATCCCGGTGTCCTATCCAAACACCTGGGCACCACTTGGACATTGTCAATAGTCAAGTCTCTCGCTTTTACCTCTAGGCTAGGGAATTAACCCGCAATCCCATGCTTTGCGCCTGAATCCTCCACACATTGGTTCCTCGAGACATGCGGTGACCGCCTCGCAAACTACCCATTGCCCGCAATGGAAGCCTACCCCGAAGACTACGTCAATCACAACCTGCCTCTGGTCCTCCTCTCAGGACTAGAGGCAGGCGACGATTCCGAAGCGAATTCCGGCTATCCCCTTCTAGCAGAAAAAGGGACCCATATCTTCTCCGATTTCCCCCCTCTGAGCGGAGGGGTCGCCGAGGAGCTGCGGAGCTTGTTCCTTCAAGAAGATGGCACCCACATGCCATGGAAATCCAGAGTGAACGTCTCCGGGAATACTGCAACTGCAAACATCGGCTATCGGATTAAGAGCTCAGGCCGGGTAGGTCCATCCCCTGCTGTTTGAACCCTGTCGGGCCCACAGCATCACGGACAACTTTCTAATGATCTACGGGACAGTCATGCAGACTCCCACCCCGCAAAGCGGACCCTCCTATACCCTCACCTCCCAACAGCCCAGGCGATAAAGAGAAAGCAACCCCGGATTCGACTACACACTACGTCCTACACTCCCCAATATCACCGTTGACACCGGGTTCCCCGACTTTCCCAGATGGCCTGCTCACCCCTCTATGGGCAACTAAACACCAGGACCTGGTTCCTGCAGCGGTGCTCAACTTCTTCCCATTCTCACTCGACCCGAACATGAACTCTCTGCGAGACAATCAACTCAAAATCGAGATCAACAGCCTGAAACAGGAATGGCAAGCGTCCGGGTATAAGACGCGGTTTGTGGTGGTTCTGATATCCGAGGACGGAGAAGATAGCGGATACGAAGGCGAGATCGATGATCGCGTTGCAGGCATTCGACGAGCGACGAATCTCGACCCTAAATCCATCTTCGTGATCCCACCTGACGCGACTTCATCGGAATTGCAAGACTTTGTCAAGTCGCTCTTCTCACTATTACAACCTTCGGTGGTCGAATACTATCGGGATCTGTCCAAACATGCCAGGCGCAAAAGGAACAGAGGAAGCATCCCTCCCCCGACTGCACCGCCAACCACGGGGACCTCACAGACATTGTCGTCCCAAGGGTGGAACGTCCGATATGAATTCAAACTTGGTATTTTCGCTGAGTTCCGCCAAGAGATGGATGCAGCGTGCCGGAACTATGAGAGTGCGTACGACACATTGTTCGGACACGAAGTCTTTGAGATCATCGCCGGGTGGAACCCACGATTCAATGATGCACGTCTTTTAGCCGACGCTCTTGCAATTCGAATCATGCGCTGTCTTCTGTGGACGGGCCAGACGACTGCTGCAACACGGCTCTGGACTGATCATAGAATCCGGGTACGGGATATCGTCAATCGCAGAGGCAAAGGTAGCAAGCACTACGGCTGGGAGGCGTGGGAAGCAAGATGGTCCATGATCATGGCGCAACTCATTCGCCGCGCAGAAATTCCGTCTTTCTCCGGTGAAACCTCGCCTGAAGAGCCCAGGGAGCTATTTGCGCCACCGGAGAAATCTATCCCCACTGGTGAGCGTGTCAAGCCTTGGGACCAGATGCACCACGAGGGTTACTGGCTACATCGCTCAGCGAAACACACCATGATCCGAAGAGCGCTTGCTCTTGAGATCCCTGATGAAGACCGTATGCCCCCTAAGCAATCACCGGCGTCGCAACTCGCCAGCAAATCTCATCTGTACGATACATATCTTGTCCCGGACACTTACGACGAAGCACCACAAGATGGACGAACTGGCTTCGATCATTCTGCTTTGATATTGAGCGCTTTGAAGGCAGCACTTTTGGAATTCGGAAACCATCACCAGACACGGAAAGTTGAGAGCCTGAGTCTTGAGGCGGCTGAGGAATACATGCGTGTCGGTGCGTGGTCTGAGGCCCATGCCCTACTCAAACCTCTGTGGCCGAAGCTTAGCTGGCGTAGGTCAGGATGGTGGCATCTGATGGTCAAGTTCGGATGGGCTCTTAGGGAATCCGCCTTAAAGGTGCAGGATAGCGAAACAGTTCTACGAGTGGATTGGGAGCTACTAAACAAGGGTAAGCGACTAAGATCTGACGGTTTTCTTTTGCCCATTTGCTAACCTCTAGCAGCTTTCAAACCGCGACCTGGTTGGCATTATGACATTCACAGGAGTCTGGAGGGTTTGCCTTTGGAAAAGCCCAAGCCATCTCTTATCCTGCGTGCTGAGGATGTCATGACAAGTTGTAAGTTGAAACTTCCCATACGTAATTTACAGCGCTAACTTGCCACTTATCATAAGTGAACGCGTCTGTGGTTTTCGAGAAGTCAAAGGGCAATGTTGGCGAACCACTTCAGGCCCAGCTCGCCATTACTTCCTCCGCACAGATGAACTCAGCGCCTATTCGTCTCTGCGAGGTCAAGCTGGTGTTCGAAGGATGTCTTAGACCAGTCAAACTTCAGTCTGACCACAGCGAGGAAGCTGACATTGCTACATCCTGTTGCATCTCAACCATCCCCCTCCGTGAGCCGAGCAGTCCAGTCGATGGCACGCTTACTTCTCCAACTGGGGGACTCGCCACGCTGGTGGGGATAGCAGACCTGACCCTGGGACCCTCTCAGACCAAGGTTTTCAACCTCACCTGCATCCCCCGCGAAGCTGGCGAAGCCCAGGTTGCTTCAATCACACTGCTTATCGAAGAAGAGCAATTCGATCTTGGCTACGCAATCACAGAGCCCGACCAGCGCGAATCGTTCTGGTGGCAGGAGTCACAAAAGGGCATCACTCGTAGAAGAATTGGAAAGGATCGTGATACTGGCAAGTGCAAGGTGATGCCCAAGCCTCCCAAGATCCGCCTTACGACCCCCAATTTGAAGGAAACCTACTACAACAATGAGAAGGTGACTCTGAAAATTGGTATACACAATGAGGAAGACGAAGCTGCTGAGGTGACGACCGAAATCAGGCTCTTTGGCCCTGAGCCCACTGCCCAAATCCATTGGCCAGATAGCGACAGCACCGAAGGTAATGACTCTGGCGCTAGCACACCGACGGAGGGCCCATCGCACTTCTTGAAGCGATCAGTGGGCGTCATGGAACGGTCTTCTGAGAAGACACTCGAGATCGTCCTTACTGACACCGAAGAGTCGACGGATTTCACGTTGGAGGTCTCTGCTGTATACCACCTGGTGTCTGACACCCAAACCCCAATCATGAAGAACATCGCCGTGGAATTAGCCTTCGTCCGGCCATTCGAAGCAAACTATGAATTCCTACCAGCCATCCACCCTCAGCCGTGGCCTAATTTCTTCGCCGTCGATGATGCCCTGCTCGAGGGCTCTACACCAGGCGGTCTATTCCAAAAATGGTCTCTAAATTCCAAAGTTGTTTCCTTTGCACTGGAGCCATTGATAGTCGACAAGATGTCGCTTGTCCTCCTCGAGGCGAATGGCGGTGCTATCTGCAACGTTGGCTCCGAAGAGCTCATCAGCCCTCAAACAGCCCTGCTCTCACCGGAAGAGCTACGCGAGTCAAACTTCTGTATTGATGTCCAGAAATCGGTGCTTGGAGATCGCCGTCCAACAGCACTGAGCTCCGTATTGGAAATTCAATGGCATCGTCAATCTGATTCCATCGGAAACACCACCACTTCCATTCTTGAAATACCCCGCTTCGTCGTGCCCATGGGCGAACCTCGTGTTCTTGCCTCGGCAACCCCTTCAACAACCATGGCCGGTCTCATTCATATGGAATACGTGATAGAGAACTCATCTACCCACTTCCTCACGTTCAACTTGGTCATGGAAGCCAGCGAACATTTCGCTTTCAGTGGTCCCAAGACTACAGCCGTGCAGGTCATGCCGTTGAGTCGACACACTGTGAAATTCAACCTATTCGCTGCGAAGCGCGGTTTGTGGATACAGCCACAACTGGTGGTTATCGATACCTACTTCAACAAGAACCTGCGCGTCCTCCCAACAGGCGATATACGGTCTGACAAGAAGGGTATTTTGGTCTGGGTTGACGCGGACGATTGATTTTGCATGTAGATGAATGTAAGCGAAATAATGATCTCTGGTTTCTCCAGCCGGGTAATTGTATAGAAAGTCACGTGTAGCGCTTATCATTACCTGCCAAATCCGGACTAGCGGCGATCTCGGCCTTCCGTCTTGCCGTCAGAGAGCTTCGTTTCCAAAGCAATTACAGCTTTCCTGTCTTGAATCTGCCAGTCTTGTTTTGTAACAGCAGAGAGTGACGACGGACCTACCGCTCAACCACCGCTCGAATCTTCCGGGATCCGCACTCTCGACCTCTCCTCCAACCCCTCCAACGCGCCGTGTTTCCCGACGGTTAAACCGAAATCATGGCGGCGCAAGCGGCGTTAATCGCCGACACAATCACGGGCATGAAGAGAGCCTTGCGCAGAGAGCGTGAGGGTATGTCATCATCTTTATGACGGTTGGATCTCTTGTAAAAGTTCCATGTTGACGCTTTTACAGACAACGGCCCAGACGAACCGATCATGGCGCCGACAAACCGCGGTAACAAAATGCATGCCAATGCCAAGTTCGTGAGTGAGGGTGCCTTGGGATATATCAATGGCGAAAACTTCTATAAACAGGTATGTTCCTGACCGGGGGAAAGACTTGGCTTGAAATTTGAAAGCTGACAGTTGTTGTGATTCAGAAAGTCGAGCATGCTGGGTACACGCGGCATATCTTGCAGGCGAATCCTCCTCGGTATGATTCTGAGGGTGACGAGCTTGATGAGGAGGATGAAGATTCCGAGGCTGATGCTGCGGCTGCGGAAGAGAACCCGTTTTCGGGGATTGCGCTTGAGAGTAAGGATGCTTTTTCTTGATTTCATGAGGATGGTTTACTGATTTACTTCTAGCGCTATTGTGTCCCCTGAAACATCCCTCCGAACTTCCTACGCACCCGTCTATGTCGCAACCGTACACTTCACAAGCACTGGAGCAGATGACCCAAGCGGTTGATTTCAAGCTTCGTCAGGAGCGGGCTTTGCTTTGGCGGGCGAGAAATCTGCACAGGAATTTCCTTGGGGATGGTGGGTGGATGCCGTGCAATGTGATGGAAGGGCCTGATGATCGCTGGATCTTTGAGCCTAGGATCATTAGCAATGATCCGAGCGTCTCGACTGGTCACGGTCAACAGGGCCTCAGTGGACCAAGTACCCCCTCCGCTACTGAGACCGGTGCCCCGCATGGCATATTGCCAGAAGAGTCTTCAGTTACAACGACCCAGGGCGAAGCACAACCGCTTCAGTCAACGAATGACGTGGAAATGGCTGAGATGCCAGATGCAGAAGCTACTAAACCTGACCCGCAGCTGAAGTCAGAAGAGACCGATGCCACAGTCAAAGACCTGCCACCCCACAACGACCCACAAGAGAACGACCAAGCCAAGGATGATAATGAAAAACACGACATGGACACGTCTAAAGACGGCGAGCCCGAAATCGACGGAGAAGACCAAGAAATGCATGACGATTCATCCCCGGAGCCGCTCCGGCGAATGACAACACGCGCCCAGGCGAACGCTGGACCCGACGGGTCCCCCGTTTCCTCCGCAGATACGACATCAACCCTGCCCACCCCACATCCTCTCTTCTTGATTCCGGACAACGTTCGACCAGATGCCAACTTTGGCCTACCGCCCGCCGAAGCGGAAGAGACGCGCCGATTGCTTTGGTCATACATTCAGAAACAAGAAGAGACGGTGCGCGGCTTTGAGCACATGCTTGATTCGCTCATCAAAGCCGCCCAGATGAAATCCGATGTGCTGGAGTGGTGCAAATCCGAAGGCCATGTTGGTGAGATGAGTGATGGTGAGGATTGGTACGATCGGGAGAAGTGGGGTCTTGCGGAAGGGGAAGACCTGAAGAAGGGAACTGACGAGGATGAAGTCGAAACTGTCGATGAGAGTCGGACTCAGGCCAAGAGGGGGAGAGGCAGACGGCAATAAAGATCTCTTTTTTATTTTATATCAGCGCGGTGTTGAACGTGGTCTATACCCTCATAATACACAATGGATTTTCCGAGGTTTCACAGAGATGCCCTTTTCGGTATGCATTGCGGCTCAACCGACTCAACTTTGCGTCTAGTTCCACTTCCACCTTCCACCTTCCAAAGTTGAGTCCACATTTTTGAAATGACATACTGTTTCCAGGTTGAAACCGAGGTTGTCGCAATGGTATATAAAGCCAAATAAAACTGTGCGTTGTGAATCAAGAACCCCGTCACCTGGGCATGACCATAACCATGACCTCCAACCGTATCAACATCCAAATCCCAACCTCCCACGGACAGGCTCCCCTCAGCAGCTGGCTCTACCCAAGCACATCGAAATCCAAATCAGCAATAATCCTCGCCCACGGCCTAGGCGGAACAAAAGAACTCAAACTATCCAACTACGCGACCTCATTCCACAAAGCAGGCTACACATGCGTCGTCTTCGACTATCGCTGCAATGGCGAGACGGCAGGACACCCTCGCGGACTGGTAGATTGGAAGATGCAGCAAGAAGATTGGAAATCGGCCATTGCCTACACACGACAATTGGAAGGCGTTGATGGTGATTGCGTCGCACTGTTTGGAACTTCGTTTAGCGGTGGACATGTTATTCAGCTCGCTGCAGAGGATCATCGTATTCGAGCTGTTATCTCTCAGTGCCCTTTTACGGATGGCGTGAGGAGTTCGATGTGTGTTGGGATTAGGGCTTTGCCGGGGTTGGTTTGGGCGGGGATGAAGGATACTTTGTTCGGGGACACGACTGTTAAACTTGTTGGAGCTCCTGGGGAAGGTGAGTTAAAAGGGTTTCTTTCGCTTTGGAGTTGTGCTAATGGGCTTAGTTGCGTTGATGAATGCTCCTGATGTATTGAAGACTTTCCCTCCGCTTGTGCCTGATGGGTATGCGTTCCAGGAGGATGTTCCTGCTCGTTTGGTTATGCGGCTTCCTTTTTTGAGACCGGGGAGTTATGCTTCGAAGGTACAGTGTCCTATTCTATTTGGGGTTTGTGGAAGGGATTCTGTTGCACCGCCGGGTCCGACGATTTCGTATGCGAAGTCTGCGCCGAAGGGTGTTATCAAGATGCATGATGATGTGGGACACTTTGAGATTTACTACGGTGAAGCTTTTGAGAAGGCTATTAGAGAATACCTCAAGTTTTTGCAGACGAATCTTCCAATTGACGTCTAAACGAATTAAAGGATTGAAACACTTGGAGCAAAACGCAGATTGATGGCTATACCATGAAGATTCCGAGTTGGGCTGAGTTCTCAAATCATGATGAGATCCATGGATGCGCCAGCATGCTATAAGCTGGTGCCTTTATAGCTCTGGAGAGCCTCTGCTCAAGGTGAGCTTTGGGTCGACTCAAGGCTAAAGTAAATCAGGGCACAGAGATCAAGCGAGATCAAGCAGTAGCGGGACTCAGCATTATTATGAATATAGTATTACTTCGACATTCATCTAGTGTTCACCGATACAGAATTTAGCAACAGACATTTCTCTTTTCGCCATTGAGCAGGCGAACGACCCCAAAGTCTCGTGCGTATCCTCGGCAACAATTTGAAGCGAGTCAAGTTTACTGGTGTAGTTGTACAACGGGGTTGGCGCGATGGGTTGGTTCGATTGTCTTTGTGGTCGCGTAAGGGTAATCAGAGTGGGTCTTGCGAAAGGCAAGTAGTGTTTATCGTTTACAGCTCCAGCATCGTTGAGGATCCCGATACGTCGGTGTGCTGGAGGCGTGTGGAGGACCTCCACTTTTGGGCGGGCACTATGGTGCCCGGAGTGACCCGGCTTGACAGCGTCTTCTGGGTCACATGCGGAGTGTAGATGTTGAAAGTCTCAAACAACCCCGTTATAAGTGCAAAGCGCTTATTGCTTCTTAGCGCGCTGGCGCTCACGCTTGGCGTAGATCTCAGCAGTGAAGGGGCTGTTGACAATTAGCTGAATCCTTCTGTTGATCAGGTGTGAACTTACTCTTCCCAGCGGAGAGCAAACCAGTAGAGGACAAAGACCTGGGCAGTCAGGAGAATGCCGGCAACCTTGCCGTGGTACAAAGCAACACCGAGGAAGTTGAGAGTGCTGCCCCAGTACATAGGCGAGCCAGTCACGTTGAAGGGGAAACCGGTGACAGGAGCGTCCATGAGGATACCGAAGTAGTCACCAAGGTATGTTCCGGTCACACCGAGGGCCCACATGCTGGAGAGAACCAAGACAGAACCGACAGCGAACAAGATCCCTCCAATGATGGGCTGATGCACCGGGGCGTAGAAGGGCTGATCTGCCAGGGCGAGCTGGTAGACATGGTCACGGAAGATTCCGAGAGAAAAGATCGTGAACGCAAGTGCGTAGCAGCCATTGTAGGCGCCTCCGAAGATGCGAGTTAGGATGTGGCTGCGGTACTCTGCAGCAGTTAGCTAAGACTGAAAGCGACACCCTCGAGTAGGTCCGCTAACCTGCGCGCGCAACAATACTAGAGAACACTCGAATTAGCTCTGGTTCAAGCAGAAGACGATGCAGAGATTTCAATATCGACACTCACTTCCAGAAGATCGGGTTAAAAGCGATCGTCGCAGCAGACCCTGAGATCAGTCAATCACATGCAAATCGTTGAACCGAAGAGGTCCTCAACTCACAAAGCAGAGGTTTGGAAGAGAAGTCAATGAAGTCCGTAAGAGAGGCCATCTTGCAAAATCCCAGTGAAAGTGTGTAAAAAGAAAGAGGAGAAGAGGGGAAGGTGCAGAAGTCCAGACACGTTGGGGGATCAACAGCTTAAGTAAACAAGTGACGTTGCGGTCACGGGATCATGATTTCCGCAACTCTCGCGCGTGAAGCTGGAAGCTTGGAATTTCGATCTTTTCGTTTTAATTTCCCTTGCCTTCCGTCGCCATAGCATTCTCATCGCAAAAACCTCTCTCACCGAGCCGGATCACCCATCTGACCATATGCCGAGGTGTTCGCTCCCAAGCGCTCGGGAGTGATCGGTATGAGCCGCGGAGCTCTTATAAGAGTGCGGGGAGAATGGCCCTTAGTCGTCGCGACCTAGCTTTAGCTGGTATCGGCCTTTTCATCGCTTGGGGTCTGGTTGTGCGTGAGCTGCCGATCCTTCGGTATTTAGGATATGCTGTGACGCTGGGCGCCGTGTTGTGCTCGGTGGGTCTTTTGGGACTTGTCACATTGACGATTCGACACCAAGACGACGTGCAAAACAACAAAAATGTGTCCGTGGCTTTCATCAAACCCGACAATTGGCGCAAGGAAGTGCTAAATGTGCGTCGAAGTACGCGATATCGGGCACGGCCCCTCTATCCCGAATCTTTTGTGGTGTCAGAGGGCATTGATGAGCTTTTGTCCTTGATCATACGAGACTTTGTTTCCTCGTGGTACCGCAACATTAGCCCAAGTCCGATCTTTGCCAATGAAGTCGATCGCACGATTCGCGTTGCTCTCGAAAACCTACGGGACAGGTTGATCGCAGAGGACATGATATCACTGGTGGTATCACGAATAATCCCAATTGTGACCTCGCATCTGAAAGAATTTAATATAGCCGAGCGACTGGTCCGAGGGCGCAACTTGGACCGCAACGTGACGGAGTCCGCTGAGCTGGACTTGGCAATCGCGAAGAAGTACCGCGATGGCAGACTACATC
Organism: Penicillium sp. CF01; assembly: GCA_005250745.2. Taxonomy (NCBI): domain Eukaryota; kingdom Fungi; phylum Ascomycota; class Eurotiomycetes; order Eurotiales; family Aspergillaceae; genus Penicillium; species Penicillium sp. CF01. Next base: position 1,529,333 of record RFFF02000028.1, read on the forward strand.
CTGCTGTTGCATTGTCTGCATCTGATCAGAAAACCGTGCAACAAGAATATTTACGAAAGCTTGCGGTTGGCCTGTTGCCCCAGCTATTTCCAGAGAGCGTGCTGAACAGTCGGATTGTTTCAGTCTTGATTCGTGAGATTATATCATGCGCCGTGCTTTTTCCAATAGTCAATGCATTGTCTGATCCAGACACCTGGAATCAGTCAATGGAAGCCTACGGCCGTACAGCTCTACAGGACAGAAAGACTGTGCGCAAGCTTCGTGCTGCACTGGACGAGCATGCATCGCCTGCCCCCAAGTCCAAACGCGGACAGCCATTTCCGCGGTTATCGGTGAATGACTCAGAACGTGCCTTTGAGCGTTTTGTGAGAGCTATCAGAAAATGCAACAACCTATCGGACGCTCGCCGTTTCCGTGCACTGGTCTCCAGCCAATTGAAGCAGGAGAGCACGATCGAAGGGCAAGATCAAGTCTATTTGCGACGATTGGAAACGGGAAAAAGGGTTCTGGACCAGAAAGTGGCCAAACTCGCGAAGACTGGCGATGAACCCCATGTGCCTCCATCTTTAGACCTCCGACCCGAAAGCATTGGACCTACAGCGCGAGAGACTTCTTTGGTTGAAGTCATGCACAGTGCCTCGGGATTGTCGTATTTCATGGAGTTCATGGATCGTCAGAAGCTGATGTCTCTTGTTCAGTTCTGGATCGTGGTAGACGGATTCCGCAATCCCCTCGAGGATGACTTCGGTGATGAGGCTGCGTCTGCGTCAATCACCTGGAAGCCAGCGGAAAGGAATGACATCGCTCTTATCAGCGAGACATATCTCTCAAAACCAGAGTTGAAGGTTTCTGATGAGTCTCGCCGGGCTATCAAGACGTTCTTGAGCGCCGGCAAGCGTGCAAACTCAGAGCAATACCGCAAAGCACGAACCGTTATTTTGAGCACTCAGTCTGCCATTCTAGAACACCTACAGGAGAAGTACTATCCCAAGTTCAAAGAATCCGATCTCTATTGGAAGTACCTCGCGTCCGATGAAGCGTCCGCCAATATCCAAAACTCGTCTCGCCAGTCATCTCCAATTTCAGCCACATTTGAACCCACAGAGAGAAGACCTCTTCCTCCTTTGCTATCACGCACATCCTCCCAGCCCGGCCTAAGACCATCCAAAGATATTCGACGTGCTGTAGTATCGTCGAGTGATGTCAAAGCTATGGGAAAGCTCTTCGATGATGATGACCCTCCACGACGATCTATTGATTCCGAACGCTCTGGCCTTTTCGACGACGAGTACGACACGGACAATCTAGCCACGTCAACCCATAGCTTAGGAAAGACTTCCCAGAATGGGGAGAACGATATGAGTCAAAGCCAAGTCCTCGAAACGATGGAGGCAGCGCTCAACGACATTATCACCGGTGAGCCCAAGAACGGCAAACCTGATGATACCAAAGCGGAGTCTGCTGGACTGTTTGGACCCGAGCGGCCTCTTCTTACACGCAACTTATCTGAGGCTTCACAGGCAGAGAATCGTGGCAATGAGAAAGCGAAGAAAAGTCTCGCATCTCTTGGCCTGGTAGGCCAAGGATCCCGGCTCGGTGTATTCGATGACGAATTATTCCCCGACCAGCAGAAGTTCATCGAAGATGAATATGAGGAGCCGGACGGAGCCGATGATAAAGACCCCGCGGATGAAGTGCACGAAGCTGCGCCCGGCGATCTAGGTCTCACGGAGGCAATTGAGGCTTTGTCGGTGGATATTGACAAGCTTGCAGCCCAGGATGCTGTTGTCCAGGCATTGACACGCAAAGCCGAGCTTACGAATAACACGGCAGAACTGCGGATCCTGCGCAAATCCAAAGCCAGCATTGAGCGTGAAATGCATCGCAAAGAGATGCAGCGGCAACAGTATATTCTTCAAGAAAGCGACAACAGTTTGTATGGGCGTTCCACAGTCAGCCTCAAGTCTACCGTCGTCGGCAAAGAAGAAGACGATGGCCGCGAATTTGCAATGTGTAAGTACTGCTCGAAGGCATTCTCCGGACAAGGCTAACCAGGTCCTCCCATAGATATTGTTGAGGTTCAAAGGAAGGCGGGTGAACAGATGCCCGCTGCATCTTGGGTTGTAGCGCGACGCTACAGCGAGTTCCACGATCTCCATCAGAAGCTCCGTCAACGCTACCCCTCTGTTCGCCACCTGGAGTTCCCTCGCCGGCGAGTTGTCATGAAGTTGCAAAAGGAATTCCTTCACAAGCGTCGGCTCGCCCTTGAAGCCTATTTGAGAAACCTTCTCTCCCTGCCAGATGTCTGCCGCAGTCGCGATCTACGGGCATTCCTATCGCAGCGCGCCATCCTCCCCCACAAAGACAATTCTCGGGATAGTGAACTTGAGTCTAAAGACCTGGTCACTCGAATTTATAACTCTGTCACAGATGGCATGGATGATTTCCTCGGCAACTTCGGTGTGTTGGACCAACTGTCTACAGCCGGTCAAAATCTCATTTCGGCCGCAACCCAACAAGCCGGCACCTTGGCAACCCCAGACTCCAGTCTTGCCACCGAAGATGCAGTAACGAGCGCCGAAGCTGAGGCAGAACTGAACGCCTTTGAAGACCGCGAACTCGAGCCCTTCATTAAGCCCATATGTGATCTGTTTCTCGAGGCATTCGAGCTCAATCGCGGAAACAACTGGCTGCGTGGCCGAGCTGTTGTCGTTGTCCTGCACCAGCTCTTGGGTGGGACAATCGAGCGCAAGGTGCGCGAGGGTGTTCGCGGCCTTGTTCAAGACGACTCGCTCCTCAAGTACATCGCACTTGGTCGAGATGTCATGTGGCCGGGTGGAGTCCTCCGCAAGGCGCCTCCTCGATCGGCGGCCGATCGTCGCCACAGTCGGGCCGAGGCGACGGTCGTCTTGGCTACTCTCATCCCCGATTTGGCGGGTAATGTTGTTGGTAGGGCTAATGCCCAAGCTGCCGCTCGACGCATCTTTGCGACGCTCAATAATCAGTATCTCAACACCCACCTCATATTTACCATCATCGATGAGATATTCTTGGTCCTTTTCGGTATGCCTTCTCGCGCTCGTTGAGCCAACATGATGAGAAGGATCATGTCAGACACGTTCATGATTGTATTGATTAAATTTCATTTTCTTTGCGTGTGATGCATCACGATAAGATCTCTACGGCGCCCCTTTGCCTTCTTCCTCCTTGTACATATCTCATCTTATCTAGGCACAGCCCACCTAATCTCAAGAATATGACCAGTCCACCCACTCAATCCTTGTCTCAATCTCAGCTCAGCCATTGCCAAGACCATCACGTGTACCAACACGCCCAACAAGCCCGACCTCAAAAGTAAGCTCAATCCATCAAGAGTCCATGACCGAATCCGCCCAATCCCAAGCCTTCTCGATCCCCGAGATCTTCGAACTAATCCTCCTCAAACTCGATAACCGCACCCTCCTCACAACAGCCCAGCTCATATGCCGCACGTGGACAACCTTCATCCAAGAATCCGCAGCCATCCAATGGGCCTTGTGCTTCAAATCAGTCACAAATCCCCATTTGCCAACATGGCAGAACCCACTGCTAGCAGAAGCCTTCCCGTCAATATTCAGCTCAAGTACCCCTGAAGTCAAGAGCAATATCAGATTTACCTATGACACCTTCGATATGTTCAGACACCCTGAGAAATTCGAGGCTTATATGAGACCCGAAGCAAGCTGGCGATACATGCTAGTCCAGCAGCCTCCACTGACTACTTTATCGTTGCTTCGCAGCAGTGCGGGGCACGGTGGACAGCTTTTCTATCGATACGAGACTTTAGTGAGATCCAACATGATTTATGACCACTTAAGCTATGCCATACTAACCAGAACAATCAGGATAGCCCAATACTACAAGCATTCGGCCTCCGCATGGAAACAATCTTCGAAGCCCTCGTCTTCAGCGAGATGTCAGAACAATACGATTACCAGCAAGCGACGGAGATGATCTGGGCACCTGAGCAGCTTACTGAGAGGGTACAGAAAGACTTGAAGCGATATAAGATTGTGGATTTTGGACTCATGGTTCTGACTACCGTTGGGTGGTCGCGGCATGGGGTTGTTGGAAGCTCGGCGGATGGGGAAGTCGAGTGCGTGAAGAAGATCAAGGATGAGTATCGGCGGTTAGGGCTTGAGTCGAGTCATGAGCCACGGGCTTTTGTTAAGAAGGGGAGTTATGGATCGTTGTGGGATTGAAGTTGTGGGGTATGGCCTGTATGATACGGGTTGAGGTGCAGGCGAAGGATATTACATACTCGACTAGTTACTGAGTGCCCAAGTGGACATGGAGGGTCTCTGATTAAAAAGGATAATGTATACACCGTTTATGAGTAATGCTCCATGAATATGTGCCAGGTATGTAAGTTTATAAAGGCCAAGAGAAACAGCCAGGTTGCCAAGTAAGGGTACATCCTTAGCTTAGAGCAATACATATAAACAGAAGTACTGGGCAGAAATGTCAGTTAAAAGACCAAATAAGGGCTCCCAGGCATAATAAATACCAGCTGGGTGAGGTGTCGCTTGTCTTGATTTCGCGCCAGCTTAGTCCCAAAGGGCCCAATCCTCTCCATCTGTTGGGTCAATTTCCTTCCCGAAGTACTGGGTTCGAATCCTAGTCCCGATGTCCGGCTGAATTTATTACCCTTTTTTTGCTTGCTTGCTTTCTTCCTGCTTGCTTTTGGTCATATGACAAGCAAGGCACTCAAGCAGTCTGTGGAGACTTACGCCTTATGCTTTGGCTGCCCAGTGGGCCCATGTCATTCGTGTAGAGCCAAGATATTCCATATATGAATTCATAGTTAGATTTGGGGATGCCAGAGACGGTAACTTGTTGCTTCGTGGGATGTAGTTCACAGGTCCAAGTGATGAACTTATTGATACCCATAGACTACCTAGGTATGGAAGATCAATCCACACTTACACTTGTTATAAAACAAGGCACTCTATGAAAATCGTGTAATCTAGATTCTATACCTACGTATGAGGGAGAGGAACATGCAAAGTATAAGACTTGATTAATGAATGCGCCCTTCTTTCAACTGAGCTAGTTCTACACTCGGGGAATTCTAGAACAATTACCGAGTGGAACCAGACTCTTCCCACATTATCTGGCCATTATGGAGCCATTCTACCTCGAGCATCCAGACATACTTGATATCAACTCAAACTACTACTTTTCTACTTCGACTTGGCGTACCCACTGTGGCTTGATCGGTCTTTGCTTGGCATCTATAAGCGACGGTCACGCGACCCTTATACAATTACAGCAGCAACAAGACAAGCAGATCCCGGGGAATTAATTGATTCTTTCCACTGGGAATACTAATAAGTGAGCGGTCATCCTAAGGGGAAATAAATAACTGAAAGGACCGAATAAGTAAAAAGAAAAAAATATCCCTCGCGCCGTCTTGAACTGGTTTCTACGAAACGCAACGCAGCCGAATGGGAGCATCCGAAGAATATCACGGATATGGAGTCAATAGTCCAGAGCATTATCATAAGATAGAAATTCGCCGAGGCGATGGCGATGGCGATGCCGGCATGTAAACACCACGCATCTATGCTTCTTCCTTAGCCTTCTTCTTGGACTTTTTGCTTGGGGGCGCTGGTGCGCCTTGCTTTGTCTGGTGGACGATCAAGCGGGTCCAGCACTCATCCTTGTCCCATTCGAAGCCGGCCAGGTAGGGCTTGTCGAGCTCGTCGTCCGCCTAGCGGGGTTGCGTTAGGTATCGTGGTTTGGGACAGGGGAGGGCAACTGACCTTCTTCTTGAATTGCTTGTAGATGACATCGAGTGCGTCCTTGATCGTGACGCCTTTGGAGTTCCGGGCGGTCACTTCGAGTCCGAGGGGGAAGTGGAGGTCGATCTTCTTGACTGGGGGGTTGATGAGGAGCATTTTGAGGATGTCTTTGTCCTCGATGGTATTTGGGGAGGTGTTGAGTTTCCTGGATTGAAGGTGGATTAGTGAGGATTTCAGGAGAGAGGAGATGGTTCACGTACCACCCAGTCTTCTGGGTCTCGATAGGTAGGGTGATTTCGATCTTTTGTTTCTCTGCTGCTGTTAGTATGATGTGTGTGTAGTGAGGGAAGAGATACTGACCCAGGTCCGCCATAGACCAGACGCCTGGGGCGGCGGCCGATGATTGGCGTTTGCCCTTCTTTTCCTGCGTGAGGTCTTTCTCAATTGGCTTTTCGTCCGATATGGACAAGCCAGCGACGGCAGAATCGACTTTGGTTAAAGGAACAGACATGTTGAGTGGATCTGAGATGTTAGCAGAGATGGATGAAGATGGAAGAGAAGAAATACCGAAGAATCAGGAGATGAAGGTAAAGAGGGGAAAGGGAAGCAGGTGACTTTGTGAGAGGGCGGGGGTGTGGCAGTCATGGATGTCATGCTACTTTCTCCTTTGGAGCTGGAAGTACCAGATGTGTCTCTCACTATGGGAGTACACACTACATTCCACACACCGTATACATTACTCTCTCTCACACTCTCTCAACTTTCGTATTTACTACTTAATGACTTGTAATTATTTCTATTCTCTCTCTCTCTTGTTACTATGTTCCTATATCACTAAATACCCCGGCAGTGTCGGAAGTCACCACTGACATCAACATCACGGCGGAGCCAATCTTAGCGCTGCACCCCGCATTTTGGTCTCCACTCTCGGATCGGCAGACCTTATTCTTAGTACAATGGACTATTCTATTATATCCAGGCATGGTAGTAGGGTAGAGTAGTAATATCATGGACTATCCAACAGAAATATAGCAATAGCTCAAAACTACCAATTCTAATATGAACATTCATACGGAGTAGATATAACATTGTCACTAATTCACCCTAGTCCATCACACCACTACAACTGACCACCGAACATACCACCCACACTTACATTCTTGGCATTTCTTTATTGGATTCTCACATTGGATACATGTAAATTCTGCATAATCAATGCTAAGATCCTCCCGTGTTCCTTTCAAGGTCGCTTCGTATCGCAATATTGTGAAACTCAATCCTTCTGGACCGGACAACTGTGCCGATCACCTCATCCTCATTTGTCACGCGATCTTCCTGCATGTTGGCAACTTGATGCAAGCTCTGATTGGTGTGGTTTCCTGATAACCATCCTGTCGCAGGTAATATCCCCTGTTCACTCAGCACGGTCCAATACGACTGCGGAGAGAATGAGTAAATTAAGAGCAATTTAGTGTTAGCTGAGGGAACGGCATTATACTCTCCCAAGGTTCGTCCAGAGCTTCCCACAACCCTGGGGCTCGAGAAGGATGCTTCGCTTGAGAAAACAGTGGTATTACGTGCTGTGTTACATGTTATCAAAGGTGGCTTGACCCCGAGGCTGCCTGAGGATATGGAGTGCAGTCTAATGTATGGCTCAACATTTAATACAACACCTGTGGTCATGATTCGGTAGTGAGACATTGGAGACCTCGACTCGAGCGACACCGGAGCATATCAATGTTCCGGGCCAACTCTCGAATCGACTTGACCCCAAGATCCCGCAGCACAAAGGTTGACCAGTTGGCATAATGTAAACAGATAGCGTCCGCTTCACAAAAAATAATTTGGCAGACTTCGCAGTCGGTCGCTAGGAGTGTCTTTCAACCCTCGACCATCTGCATGAGTTGGAGACTCGGCCAGTCAGATCGTGTCGGGACAGGCTCTTCGGGCGGGAAACTGCACTCCGACAAGGCTGCCTATACCAGGCTGAGCTCCACAAAATGATCACTCTGAAGAAGCTGTAACCAGTAAGATTGAAATCTTGCAGTAATTCAGCGAAATGAAAGAGAGAAACTGAATAGTTGGGTGGCAGGCTAAAAGTGTGTTGATACCTGATATGCATGAAGGCGGTGAATGATGTTTTTTGCCGGCGCATCGTTTCTGTCGAGAGCTTCAATAATCGTCACTCGACTCACTTACACGTTCTTTTCTCCATTGAGCTCGGGCTTCCTTCCCTCCTGCAAGCCACTTGAGCTGTGATAATCTTCAACCTTACTTGGATCAACTGCCTCATTCTTCATCGCCACACGCGCGCCCCTTCAGATGTCACTTTTCGGCTCCGCCGCGGCCGCGCCTGCGGCAGCTGCGACCAACACCACCGGCGATATCTCCAAGGATGTCGCTTTGAACCAGCCTCCTGAGGATTCCATCTCTGATCTCAGCTTCTCTCCCGTCAGCGATCACCTGGCCGTCGCCTCGTGGGATAAGAAAGTCCGCATTTACGAAATCAACGACCAGGGACAAAGTGAAGGAAAGGCGCTCTTCGAGCACGAAGCTCCTGTTCTGAGCTGCTGCTGGTCTCCGGTAAGTTCAAATCACGTTTCAACCCCCGCCGTCGCGTTGTGCCCAGATACTGACGTCGATTTTTTTCAATTTCTAGGATGGATCCAAGGTCGTGGGTGCCGGTGCCGACAAGGCAGCCCGCATGCTGGATCTCGGAGCCGGTGGCACCACTGCCGTCCAGGTTGCCGCACACGACGCGCCCATTAAGAGCTGCCACATGATTAACAATCCCTCACAAGGCGGATCGCCATTGCTGATCACTGGATCGTGGGACAAGACGGTGAAGTACTGGGATATCCGGCAACAGACACCAATCGCAAGCGTGGAGTGCCAGGAGCGCATTTACTCAATGGATGTCAAGGACAAGCTTCTCGTCGTCGGTACCGCAGATCGCTACATCAACATCATCAACCTGGACCAGCCGACCAAGTTCTACAAGACCATGCAATCCCCCCTCAAGTGGCAGACGCGGGTAGTCAGCTGCTTTGCCGATGCCTCCGGTTTCGCCGTCGGTTCCGTCGAAGGTCGTTGCGCCATTCAATACGTCGAAGAGAAGGACTCCGCCTCCAACTTCTCCTTCAAGTGCCACCGCGAGACACCAACCGGCCAGCGCGACGTCTGCAACATCTACTCCGTCAACTCCATCACCTTCCACCCCATCCACGGAACTTTCAGCACAGCCGGCAGCGACGGCACCTTCCACTTCTGGGATAAGGATGCCAAGCACCGTCTCAAGGGTTACCCTGCCGTCGGAGGCCCTATCACTACCAGTGCCTTCAACCGTACCGGTAACATCTTCGCTTACTCTGTCAGCTACGACTGGAGCAAGGGATACTCCGCCAACACTCAGCAGACTACCAACAAGGTCATGTTGCACCCGATTGGTCCGGAGGAGACGAAGCCCCGGCCCAACACGCGGAAGCGCTGATCGGTCTAGCCTTGTTATTTGTGTTTTTTCTTATTTGGATGGGGCTTGCTTGAAGTTTAACCCATCGCTACAACGAGCATGTAATGAAAATTTTCTTATCATATCGGCGTGTATTGATTAAAGAGTGCAAATGGGATTTTTTCTAGCCTAGCTGTATCTCTCACCCTTCTCCAGGGCGTATACTTCTTCCTGTACTTCATAGTTAACACCTCATATTGTGGGTACGTAAGCCAATCTTTCTGCGCTGGAGCCCTGAGACTACCATGACCCTTAGTTTGGTCAGGCCGTTGGTTGAAAATTGGCGACTGTGCTCTACGCACTCCAATGCTGATGCAGGATTGTAATGATAAAGCCCAACCTGTCCCTCCTGATTTTCGATAGAAACTATTTCCAAGGTTATTCCCGACGTCCTTCCAGTCAATGCTTCATTTTGGCAATTCTGTAAACTATATTTCCTTACTATGTCTCACAACACAGCTTCTCAATGCCTGCCAAGAACCCAGAGGGCTCTGGCAAACCAGACACTTTGGCGGAGGATCCAATCTTTGTTTTGAGCTTAACACTTCTCTATAGCTTCCCCCATGGCTTGCCTGGCAATGTTCAGAAAGCTTGTCCCTTCTGCCGTATTTTTTCCCGCAAGAGGGATATCCACACTTGAAGCCTGTGTCCGGGCAGTGCGCCATTTGAAAATGTCTTAGCAAAGAGGCAACTTTGCCAAACGTTCGCTCTGGACAGAGTTGACATTTGAAGCTCGGCCCTTGAGATTTCCTCTCGTTACTGGATACAAAATTTCTTTTCATGAATGGCCAACCGATTGCAGGCCCAAGATGTGGCGTGGTTGCAGTGACGTTGTCTCCTGTGTTGTCAGAGCTCCAGTTACTGAATAATTCATCAATGTGGGGATTTTGATCTAGGAGAATGCCTCTCTCGTACAGACGCTGAATTATCTCATGGTGGCCATGGTCTAGAGCGTAAGAGAGAGCAGTGTTCCCTTGGGCATCTCTCCAGCCAAAATCAATGCAGTAGCTAGTAACAGATCCTCCCATTTGCACAGAGTGGTCCAACAAAGCGCGAACGATCTCAATCGAGCCAATATAACAAGCCCATAAAAAAGGAGTCTTTTCGTGATTGTTGTTAGGGCTTAGATGTGCACCTCTCTCGAGAAGTAGTTTGACAGTCTCATAGTGTCCGCGAAATGATGCCTTTGTCAGGGGAGCAGACTCCCTAACATCCCTGGGATTCGGGTCGACGTTGTAGTCCAAGAACAGCTTCACGACCTCAGTGTGACCATTTCAAGCGGTCAGAGACATTGGTGTCTGACCGTCCTCGTCATACTGAAGGGGCGTTACTCCGTGATCGAGGAGCATCTTGACAACTGAAGTTTGACCATTGAGAGCGGCCCATGCCAGTGGTTCTCGACTCATAGAGTCTCTGGTACATAATGCATCACATTGGGCGATCAGAAGTCGTAATAACTCCTCCAATCCAACCACGCCGCTAGGTGGAATGCTGTGAATCCAAATGGAATTCTCAGGCAATAGCTTTCAAAGCCATAGTATCCTTTCACGCACAACATCGCTTGAACACTCGCTTCCACCACACAGCTATAACCTAGGAATTCCAGCAGGAGACTATCTATTGTGGAATGCACTCGGGAGTGATAGCCCCAATTCTGGGCAGCGTAAGAGTAGAATGGATATTGGCGAAGTCGGGCTTCAAATTGAATGTCATCGTGACACCTTCCTTGGCGGAAGATGCCATATGAAAGGTAAGTAAGACAGCTCGCTGTAATCATCTCCTGTGCCAGTGGGAACAATTCAGCCTGGTTTCTTGTGAAGTATTCTTGCATCGTGTAATGGGATAATTGAACCACGTCCTTTGTGCCGTCAGATCCAACAGTGATGAGTCCTGCACAGGAGGATACTATTTCTTCAAGATCATAAAGATCTTCATCTTTAAAATCACATTGTCCCAGCTCTATCGTCAGAGCGGTACGAAGCTCTAACGTAGTAAGGGGCCGTCTGGCGCAGATGATCCATGACAAAGTGTCTTTGGCTAATCGGTGGCGACGGGGGTCTTGATTGTCGATGCGTTCCACAACATCTCGGTACGCATTGTCAAAGGCCATTTTTCCTTGGTCGGCCTGATTTGATCGAGTAATCAATCTGTCCAGTTCAAGGTTTATCTCTTTAGCTCTAGGAGCCGAGATCAATGAATCCAAGTAGAGTTGTGCCAGAAGAAACCTGAATAATCATTAAAATTTAGGACGAAATTCCGAGGTCCAGAATGCGGTTTCTTAAACTCACATTCCCTTGACAGAGTCTGAGATGACGAACAAAGCATTCTCCCGTAGAACCGGTCTTCTGACTAAGGCACAGTCCTCGCAATCCTCCAAGCGGGCCTTCAGATAGATCATGACATCCTCTTTTGTTGCACGTATCTCCAGGAAAGGAGTCCCTTGGAACATTGATTCAATTGGGGGGGGGACAGACCGTGAGGTTGACAACAAGTTCAAGTTCCCAAGTGCCTGAGTCTCGTGCATTTGACTCATAATGCGAGTTATCTTGAAAGATTCGCACTCATCAAGTGCGTCGATCACGATGAATATCTGTTTCAAAGCTGTTTGGACGACATCTTTGAATACTTTGGAAAGTTCATTAAACGACGGCCTGGTTCCATTGCTCTTGTGCTTTTCGTACAACATTTGAACCATTGATGGAAGCAGTGGAAGCCTCCGTATTAATTGTCGAATCATGCTTGCTAGGATGTTGTCAGGGGACTGACGAGGGTCATCACAATAGCGGAAGCTACAGAAAATGTAGGCAATCCCAACACTAGGATCGCTTCCATGAAGACGATCCAGCTCATCTATAACAATAGATGCCATATTGGTCTTACCAGCTCCGGGTATTCCAGGGCAAAACAATGTTTGCCCCGGGTTCTGGATCCAAGTCTGAAATTCGGGCGACTCAATGAACCACCTCCCAGTCCCTGGTTGGTAGATTGGCTTGCCACGATCAGCGGTGAAGCTCTCTGATGACAGCCAGTCGAGGTAGTTCTGATGCTGTTCCTCATTTTTGTAGTTGACAAGCTCTTGGACTTGATCCTGAGTGATGCGAACATTGATAGCAGTGAGGGACTCAACCAGACTGCAGACTCGACCCCGAAGCTCTCGAACGTCTTCTGGGTCCAATTTGAAGCGTTTCCAGGCATGTTTGATGCTGGAACTCTGGCCTATTTCTCTGTACTTGCCAATCACAGTCCAGATGTCTTGGATTAATTCTTTGCACTCATTTGCGATTTGCTCGAGCTTGTCTTTCTGCGATGCATTTTGTATGTACGTTTCAACGTCCTGTATAATGATGGAGAGCCTTCTCACTCTATGTATCCCAAAGTCAGTATGGTGATGCAAAGTACGCCTGGAATATGCGGCCTCACTCATCGTTGAGAAATTTGAACTGAGCGGGCGCACCATTGAAAACCCTTCGAATATGATGGATATCCTTGATGATGCCGAGGAAATCCCCGATACTGAAGCCAAAGCTCATATCTGCCGTTTCGACCGAGAGAAATAGAGATCAAATGTCAGGTCCACAATGGCCCCTCGGTATGGATATTTGAGTCGGGTAGAATTGGGGCTGTGTCGGGCTGTGCCAGTTGTCCAGCTTGCCTACATGAGGGCTCATTTTGCTTTTCTGGGATATTTCCACGTCCCATCAGGTGCAGCAATCGGGTTGTTTGAACAAATCAGCGAGTTATGTAATTTATGCCATTACAATCCGACGGCTCCTGCTTCCACGAGGAAAGCAGCAGCTGGATGGGCTGGGATGATGGTGCTCCCAGGTTTCTTGTCATCTTTTTCGTGATGCGGGTCTCCAACACAAAGGGTGGTCTGAAGGCTTCCTTTATTTGCTCTTGCTCACTCTCTCCCCTCTTTTCTCTTTTCTTTTCTGGTTTACTATTGCCAAACCAAAGTACTTGATCTTTATCCACTCACCATATACTTATAGTCTCGGATTTTTTGGGCCTACCTGTGTGGAAGATGTGCGCCCGGGTATCCTCTTTGAGTATCAAACCATGAGGTTCTTTACGTACCTAAAGCTAGAATGACGAAGATATCATTTTCATTAAGTTCGTAAGTCGCGTGACTTCGGGTCAGGTGCAAAAGAGGCAGGCGAGATGGCATGAGGTGTGTGAGGCACATCTATGGATCTCTCATCTTTCCCCAGCTTTGGTGTTCTGGTTCTAGGACCATGAAGCTCCCTTTTTCTCGTGTTTCGCCACCTGTGACAGTTCTCAATTAGCTGGTTTGATATGTCGAGCCTCTTGTCGCACCGAAAGTGGTAAGTGATGGATTTGACAGACATTTAGGGAAACTCAAATCCTCAAGGTTTTCTCCCATCATGCGCCTTGGGTTTGAGGGGCACCGGCGAGGTTTTATACATTATTGATTCAACCTTTTCGGACTCTAAGCTGTTTTCCGAACGGTGACACCGCTGTCCTCTATCAATGGAATAAGAGTTTTGAGACGCGCGGGTTTCGTCATGAATGTATCCATGCCAGATCGGATCGTGTCACGTTGCAAATCGTCTTGCGCGACGCCAGTGAGGGCAACAATCTTGACAGGGTTCTTGGTGCCGTTCTCAAGCTCGCGAATGCATCTGGAAGCCTGAAGGCCGTCCATGACCGGCATGGAGATATCTGCGGGGAAAGATTAGTTTCAAGCGAGTTGAACATGAATTTTTACTACAGTTCAACTTACCCATGATGATCATGGCAATAGAAGACGCATTGGCCTTGAATGAAGCTACAGCTTCTTCCCCATTCGATGCAGTTTCATATTTGCATCCCAATTTCTTCATATACTCGACCAAGATTCTCAGGTTGATATCGTTATCGTCTACAAGGAGAATCTTCGTCGCCTTCGGCTGGAGCTGCATTGGAGGAGTGTCATTGTCCAATTTCGCAGCACTGGTATCTTCGTCAGGGGCAGGAACATGATCAGGATCTGCCTGATGCCCTGGCTTATCAGGTGGGAGCTCAAAATCTTTGGGGTCCTCTGATGTGAGCTCCTTTAGCAATTGGACTCTGGGCCGTTCGCACAACCATTGACCAGGCGCTTCGTCGGAAAGATCCACCTCTGCACTCGCTCCATCTGGGGGCATTGATTCGTTCATTGGTCCTCGCGCAATCTCGCCTTCAGCGTTGGCTGAATCCACCCGCTGGCCCTGACGCTGAGAACAGATTTCAAATGTCTTTGCCAACTTACGTGGTCCGCATGGTTGACTGATAAATTCGACAACGTCGGCATCGGGCTGCCTCCGAGATTGAACGTACATCGAATGCGCGATCCTTGGGGACGGGCATATAACGATCACCGGTGACGAGAATTGCCCTTTTGGCGTGGAAATCAGAGGCTCAGTATCTGGATCGCCGCTGCGCAGAAGCTCGAATGGCGAAATATAAAGATCACAAAGGGCAAAGTCTGCCTGTCCTGGTAGGATGACATTCATGTTGAACCACCTCTGGCATACTTGCTGCAAAGATTCGCATAGGGCCCGATCTGATTTTGAAGGTCCGAGGCCTATGATACCGACAGTTTTATCGCGAGTGAAGTCTTTTGCGGCGTTAAGGGACGTGTTTGTTGAATCTCCCGGCGTGTCGAGGGCCACCAACGAGGAGGCTTGATCAAGATCCACGGAAACTGTCACTTCGGTGCCAACCCCCTTCTGAGAATCGACTTTAACGGTGCCTCCAAGCGAGAGCACGATCCGTTGAGTGATATTGAGGCCAAGACCGTTGCCGATTGTCATGCTATCCTCTTGCGAAAATGGAAGGAAAAGGCCGTTCTCCAGGAACTGAGGGCTAATGCCGCATCCAGAGTCCCGGACAGTCACCGAAACGTTGGATCTTATCACTTTCCCGTCCTCTCCCATGGCTACCGGGGATGCATTCAAAGAGACAGAAATGTATCCATCTGTTGTGAACTTCAAGGCATTTCCAACAATATTTGTTAGGATGACATGCCAGGCTCCAGCCCGGGTTGAGAACTTCCAATTCGAAGGGCTAGTGCTGCCAATATCAAGAATGATTTGAACACCGCCCAGTTTGTCAAACCTGCCGGCTTTGAAAAAGGAGCCATCGGAAGTAGCATCAAGCGGAAATTGGAGGCCATTAAAAAAAGAATAGCCAGCGAATACAGTTTCGATTGCATCTTCCATGACGACATCAAGTTGGACATACGAGTTCTCATCCTCTTTCCCATGTTCCAAATCCTCGCCTGCTTTCAACAGCTTCTCTCGGTTAGGGCCGCCAGAGAATTGAGCAGAGGCAGAACTTGCTCGAAGATCTTTGATTTTCGCATACTCCAGAAGTTGATTGATCGAGCCAAGGAGTGTGAATGCACAGGAGGAGATCGTATGTATAAAGCCTCGCTGAAGAGTGGTCATGACACTGGTATTGAGGAGATCTGCCATACCGAAGATTCCGTGAAGAGGAGAGCGAAGTTCATGGCTAAGTCCTGCTAGTAAGCTAGACTTGGCCTGCTCTGCGAAGAGCGCACCTAGCCGATGCACTTCCGCCATGACGCTGTTTCCGAATGCAAACATGAATGAAAGTTCGTCATCAGTCGTAAAAACACGGTGAGGTGATCGAGTCCACGCTATGGATGCCGCATACCACCTCCCTTTGAGCGAATCCCAAAGCGGCGAGAAAACAATACTTCGGGCGTCGGGGGCAAGTTGCAAAAGCGTCTCAGCATCTTGGCGCAGAATTGCTTTTCGCGTTCTTTTATACTTCCTGCCCCGCTTGCGGGGCCTGCTAGCATGGCCGTTTCGATTGCCACTGGATGGCACGAAATTTTTGTATGTGCCTTCACTGGTTTCACTCGCCGAGATTGAGCCATCGAGAAAGAAGTTGAAAATCTTCCCTTGGGGATACCGGGACAGGAGGCTCGCGAGAAAGGGTTCTGACAACGCGATGTTTTTATCTTCTGAAAACTGACCATTCACACTGGACGAGTCGGAAGTTGCATAACCGAGTATTTTGCAAGGGTTCAAAGTGCCACGGCCCGAGTCTTCGGCGTTCGCGGTGCTGTGATTGCCATCCAGGGTGGAGTAGGCGGCGCGGATTTTCCCTTCGTCGCCCGAGGCCGAGGAGTAGCTGTCTTGACCACTATTTTCCTGGTCTGAATGTTCCTCGGCCACAAAAGCACCTCGGGAGCCGAAATTCGCGTCCAAAAAAATGGTAGCTTCCACTTCAATGCTTTCGCGGATAATGTTCGCTCCGCGCGAGAATGCCTCCTCTACCTGTGCCTGATGGTCTTCTTTCGATAGTGGAGTTTTGGAGGGTCTTGTCTTGGGTGAGACGTTTTCCTCGGGGAGAGATTGTAATTGCTTCCGAGAGGAGCTCTTTTGACCACGCTTTGCGTTACGTCCATGTGAAATGCTCTGGTGCAAACTAGGAGGAAGATTGGTGCTCGAGGTGACGGGTCTTTTCAAATCTCTGGCCACATTATCCGCCACTTGCTTGTCTTGTTGCTGCTTGTTGATGCTTCCTTCGTGGTCGTCGTCCTCCGCGTCCGGCTCATCCAGGTTCCCAGTGGCATCAAGCCATGAATTCCGCAGACTGCCTTTGCCCTCGAGGAAACTTCCAATTCCAACTATCATACGCTCTGCTCGCAGGTGTTGCTTTTTTGCTCGAGTCGCGTCCAGGTAGTTCATCACTGTGGTACTCATATCCGACAAGAATTTGACTGTAAGAGGGTCCAACGAATCACGGGGTTTGTCGTCTAGCGCACAATAAGCTCCGATCATCACACCCCTGGGACTGATGATAGGACTGCATGCAAGAAAACGACCATTTGGGTGGCCTGTCACGTCCGGGTGGTTTTTGTATGCCTCGTCTTGGGAGAGGTCGGGCACTACCAACACTTGGTCACCTGCAGGTTGTGCGAATTTCGGATTGTGTATAAAGCTTTTACAGAAGCTGCGCTCATATGCCATCGTACAGCTTCCCATCCAAAGCTCATCGGAAGCAGAGTGATCGGTGTCATCCTGCAGACTCAGTGTTCGCGTTGATTCAGTCAAAATATGCTGTTCATGTCGACCAAAGAGGGAGATAAACACGCGTTGGACGTCCAGTCGCAAGGCACCCAGCTGGGCAAACGCAGTTAGGCATGTATCCGGGCATGTTCGTGCAGTAAAGTCGGCCGTTTGAGTGTGTTCACCGACATGTTCGAGGGGTTTTCCGACCGTGTGCCACGATGGGAGGTACCTATAAATCAAATATCACGGCTTACGGTTAGCTAATAGGTTTATTGGGGGCACCAAACGAATATCGCCTTTGCAAATGCCGGGGTGGCGCATTGGAACTGGATTCCTACTTGTAAAATTCTCGATCACGGGATGAATCAAAGCTGATCGGACGTTGGTGTTCGAGCAACGGGACTGGGCGGGTGGGGGTCATTTTACGGAGATATGCTCATTTCGAATCTTCCCTTTCCAAGGCAAAAAGTGGAAGAATGGACCAAAGAGAATCTGGCAAAGGTGCATGCCACGCGCCAGCGGGGGTCTGGCAATCAGAGAATCTCATAATGTCACGTGCTTAAATCGGTACTTCATTGAGAAGGAATTTCACCGTTGCCACTCGTGGGTCAGAAGCCTTCAACGTTGTTTACATTGGATGCTCAGTACGGATAAGTACTCCGGGGGCGTCCATCTAGAATTTCGGGGTGGGGTACTCTTAGTTTCCCTGGCACGTGAATTCCTGCACAAGCCTCATTCTTCGACCAAATCTCTACATACTTCGCTGTGTGCCTCCCTATATTCCTGCTGCAATTTCATGTCTGGGTATTGATGGAGAATTCAGGAGGTCGAGACGCAGGTCTCGAGCTCCTCCCTCAAGAAATACTACTAACCCTCGTCCATCATCTACGTACCGAAGATGTCAAAATTCTGTCATCTGTATGCAGAAGGCTGAGAACAATTTATTTGTCGCACATTTTTCGCCATGTCGAGTTTCGATTCTCTCGCTCTGGTCTTCGCGCATTGCGAGAGCTTTTGCTATCTGACCTACGCCAATACATAGTGTCATTTACTTACACAATCCCAGAGCTTCTTCATCCTGGTAATGCCTCCCAATTGCATGTTGGTGAAAATTCCTAATGTTTTTCAGCGATACAAAATCCGCAGTTCTTTGAAGATAATGTGCTAAAACACGAGGATTATATGGAAATATCGGAGGAAAATCTCGACAATTCTCATCCAGCTGAGATGCATGTACCATATTGGCTGGTATATCGCACTTTCAAGGAGATATGCCAAGAGCAACATGCAATTGTGGAAAGTTGCGAGGACTCGACTATGTTGTCGAAAGCTTTCAAAGAGCTGCCTCGATTGAACGAACTGCGCCTTAATTTCTGCCAAACGCTTATCCAAGATGAGTGGGTGTCAATTTACATGGATCGCACTGTCACAGAGAACTCCGTCCGGCATCATTTTCAAGTCATTTCAACGGCCTTGAAGGCCAGAAGGGACTCTGGCGGTTTTATAAAGACGATTCACCTGTCAGATCTTGAAATGCCTTGTTTTTCTCCTTTTCGGTTAGATCCAAAGCTACAGGTGTTGAGAGTGCACCTTCGTGATTTGCTCAAATGCGCTTCGAATCTTCGTCTGAGTGGGTCTGGATCAGTATTGAAATTTTTAGCCTGCGTTGATTTGGATATTCGGCATCTGGAACTGTGTCAGTTTACCGTCAATCAAACAGCCTTTCGTGGATTCATGCAAGCTCACATGCGCTCAATCAGCTCTATTGCATGCCACGGTGTTAATTTGATTGTTTCGAATCCGAAGGCATTTGGCATGATCGATTTATCGCCAGAATTCTGTGACAGTATTCTCCATGTGAATTCTTTCAAAACATGCGTGACACGTTCTATCTGTCTTGCCTGCTTCAAAGAGGGATGGAGGCTGTCAAAAACTTGATACGAGGAAATTTGATTGGAATATGACAAGAAATTCCAGTGGCTGATCTCGTTCTCGATCTGGGTTTGGCTCTCGACATGTTTCAGAGAAGAACGGGATTTCCGATATCATGATCGGTTGGCAAAGGGGATTAGGTTGCGGGTTGGTGCAGCTCTGGGGCTGCTTGTGGGGCCCTGGGATCCAAGCGTATACGCCCGGCACCCCGGGAATGGAATTCGGGGGGGAGGGGGGCTGTGCGCGTCCTCGGAATGCTTAAAGAAAAAATCATGGAGGGCTCAGAAGCTGACGACATAGGGTCGCTAGTAGCGGTTTATACAATTTTAACGTATTTATAGATTAACAATATTACTCCTCAAAAATCCTAAACGCTGTCCTATTCGCTGTCAAAGAAATATGAATTTTGCAAAGAATAAAAGAACCTCACTTCAGAAAGATCCATAATCCGATCCCTCTAAGACTCAAAGTTCTGCCTCCTGGCAAAAACCTTATCCCAGTCATCATCAGCTTCAAGGGTCACTATAACTAACCAAACATACATATATCGTATTTTGAAAAAAAATACTGATGAACGTTGGTTTTAAGTAGATCAAAATACACAAGAAGGGGCAAATACATCCGGAACCACTAAATCACCTCCCACAGAATAAACAAATACAGCTACTCGGCAGACGCTCCAAATCTTAATGCTAGAAGACGCCGATAGCCTATTGAGAGGAAGCGGGAAGACAGGAGACAAAAAAGACCACGATCTGTTCAAAGAAGAGAGGTTGCAGAAAGCAACCTCTTCGGAGACAAACACCAGAAGTTTGACAACCTATCTAAACCATCCGAACCCTCGACAATAGCGTTGAGCCATGAAAATTCTAGTTTCCCTAGGAATTTATTTAGTCATCACGATATTGAATAGATTTAGACAATTTCTCCGCAGACTTCAATAGAAGTAAGATAAGCTGAATCATTTAAAAGACTGTGACGTCTAACACGCATCGATATGTCCTCCATTGGCTTTGCAAAAACCCGTCTCAGAATATCAACATAGCCATCAACGGGGCCATAGTTAAATCATCCGCCACGCTATGAGGTTACTCATCAAACGTTGATACCATTGTACAGAAGCTTGCTCGTAGTGCCAGAAGGAGCCCTGGAGATAGACGAGGTAGCAAGCTCGACAAGGCGTGCACAAGCGTTCCCAGCCGCCACACCCTCGAGGGCAATCAGATATGCAGCAACACCAGCAGCGTGTGGAGCGGCCATGGAGGTTCCAGACAGGGTCTTTGAGCCACCGCCGGGGTATGCAGCTGTGATGCTTTGCCCGGGAGCATAGAGGTCCACTGTAGTAGTACCGTCAGTACGCTGCTTTGACTAGAAAAATTCTTCGAACAATGGGGAGATGGAGCGCTTACCAACAGATCCGAAGTTAGTGAATGAAGCACTGCCGTCTGAGCTGGTAGAGGCCGCGATAGTGCATACTTCCGAAGCAGAAGCAGGGGAGCTGTTGCTGGCATTCTCGGCTTCATTTCCGGCAGCAACGGAGAGGAAGATACCGGATCGAACAACATTGGCAGCGGCGTCATTCATAGCCTTCGAAAATTCGCCACCAAGAGACATGATCATAACAGACTTTCCTGTGACCCCGCGAGACTTGGCATCTTTAACAGCCCAGTCCATACCAGCAATGACACCCGAGTTAGTGCCAGAACCATCGGCACCAAGGACCTTGACAGCAACGAGAGAGGCCTTCTTTGCAACACCGTACTGGCTACCGGCTGCAGTAGACGCAGTGTGGGTGCCATGGCCATTGCCATCGGTATTAGAATTGTCAACAGTGTTAGTACCCCACTTAGCACGGCCTCCAAAGTCGGAGTGTGAGATATCAATTCCGGTGTCGACACCGTAGATCACGACGCCCTGACCGGCAGTGGAGTCATACACATAGTTGGTAGCACCAGACTTCTTGCTAGAGATGCGAGCAAGACCCCATGAAGGAACATTAGATTGAACAACGTTCGCGGTTGCGTTCACGATCATGTCTGGTTCAATGTACTTCACCTAGATTTTCACGAGTTAGATTGCAAATAGCTCCCGAGGAGTCAGGATTGATAATGAAGGAACATACTGCTGGGTCATTGGCAATATCCTTAGCGGTATCCTCGTCAAAGGTAGCGCTGTATCCTTTCAGGCCATTGATTTCGAAATGCTTTCCTGGTCCAGTCTCGCCATTCTTGCGGCGAGAAAGACGAGCATGAACATTTGCAGCCCATGCACGATGCGTTTGAAACTCAGCAGTACTAACGTCATCGTTCATGACAACGATGTAGGAGCTGGGAATGACTGCGTCGGCATTACTGGCGGCGAGAAGAGTACCGGCATCGACAACTGCTAGAGTTGCAAGGGACGTGATGAGGACCTTGAGGAAACCCATGACTGTAGTTTGAAATGATATAGATCTGAAGAATATAATCTGAAGCCCCTGGATGTTGTTGAGCAAAATCTTCAACTTCGGGACAAAAAGTTCTTCTTTAAATGCACAGAGGGTTTGAAGAGACACTCATCGCCGCCGGTATTCCGGTCTCCACTCCATCTATTATCATCACCTGAATATGAGAATGATGAGATATCTTCAGCCCCGACGGGGAATCAGTAGATTGAACGGAGTAGCTCATCGCTTTAGCCAACGATTTCTCTTTCATTGATTGACCAAGGAAATGCCAAGGTGCCAAGGGATCAAGATTGTAACGCTCCCATCTCCAACGCAAGCTGTGCAGAAACGGTGATTGTCTATAGCAAGCCTAGTCCCTAGTGTCTATCAAAAGAGGGCCCACGGGGGATTGCGGGCTCCAGGGCACATCCAGTCGTTGAGGCATTTAATCTTCGTGCTGAAGATTCTAGCGGAGAAGGTGTGATCGTAAATCTTGGCGACTGGGGTTTAAATCGATTCCGACTCTTTGCCCGTCGGTAGTCCGAGTAGATGGTGAAGAGTCTTGGCTAGAGAGCTACTGCAAAAAGGCGTATTTCGCGCAGGAAGCCAAGCAATTTAGTGCATGAAGAGCATAAGTGTGGTAAATAATGCCAAAGGATTGGCATTGTTTTGCGCTATCTCGATATTTACTAGTGTGTGTAACTCTATTGATGTGGTTTATTGAGTTAGTTGTAGATATACCCCGAATTCAGTAGAGCGATGGTCCAGGTAGGAAAATAACAGTCCAATCAAAAACACTCAACATATTGTAATGTGGAAACCGCGCTATATCTCAAGTGTGCGATAATGCCCCAGAGTAGCACTTTCAGCTTCAGTTCGTACAGTATAGGAATTCAAGCATTGGACGCATCTTCAGAAAACAGCATTCACTTCCTAATCCGGCCGTATTGGCGCCCTGCTGAGTTCATCTCCACAGCTCTGATTCCTGCGGCTCTCTGCTGTTGAAGCGGTAACTTGAAACCGGATAATTCAAAAGGACTGGTTGGCAACTCATTTTCAATGTCAGGGAGTGAGAAGATACGTTTGAAATAAAAATAGCAAAGGATTGTGTATGGGCGCGTAAATCATTAACGTTGTTGGGTTTCAAAGCTCCCCATCATAAATCAGCGGGGTAAGGGGCTATCTCAATTTCTGCGCAGAACCTCACTCTTGGACTCCATTCCCCTGACCTGCTCTTTCCACACCTTTCGACTCTCAAATTTTCACATATTGATGCAAAGCCATGCTATTTCTATGGCCAAAATGTCACCAATCAGCGGCCCCTTGGAAGCCCTCCCTCCAGAGGTCCGGCGCCATCTCCTCACCATGATGGAATTTAATGAATTAAGAGCCCTTGTCCATGCTTCCCCACTTTATCATGAGCAGTACCTGTTGGACCGTCAATGGCTGCTCAGTCAATGCGTCGACAAACTCCTAGGCAGCGTTAACATCGAGGCCAGCCTGGTTTGTCAATCTAGCACTACCGGCTTTGCACAAACTCGAACTCGGGAGTCTATCACCCCACTTCTTGAATCATACAAACATCGTCAAGATCTGCCTAGCTTCTCTTTTATCGAAGAAAGCCTTCCTCTGGATGATATCATCTGGATCCTGCTCTTTCACACCTCGATCGTCATGCCTCTAGTCAATCGGTACAGTGCTTGGGCTCTGGAAAGCTTTGCCAAAGGAACTGTGGTCAATGAAGCGAACTCATCCCCGGTCGGTGTTTCTGACTCTTTGAGTCAATGTGAAGAGACGCGCATAATCCGTGCCCTTTATCGCTTACAGCTGTGGTGCAATTTATTCGGCATCGGACCACATAAAGAGATAGATGAGCCATTTTATTCCGGATACAGCAGCATCGATCTTCTAAGCATACATGCATCTCACTTTGAGCCTTGGGAAATTGAAGAAATGCACTGCGTCTATCTGTTCTCTGAGACGATATACAGGCAGATCTTTGATCAAATTCGCTGGGATGTGGATGAAAGAAACCCCAAATTTGATGCAATAAGAAAGGACGATAACCCCAAAGGCTCATTTGATCTCGATTCCAATGGTTAGTACCAAGATAATATTTCTTTTTGGTCTTTTTGGGGGCTCACACTGTCGCAGAAGATGGCCTTCTGAATGGCATAGTTACGCAGGGCCTCGAGCTCCTTCACACAATCACTTCTCGGGTCACAGATCACTCTGAACTTGTCTCAATCATGCAGGCCAAGCTTTGCCTCCACACGGGTTTGCTTACTGGAGATGACCTTAAGGGGATGTGGGCTGAGGAAGAACGACGTCGCTCCGCACCTTCAGCCCAAGATTTGAAAGAGAAGAGACGATACCTGCTGCCATTCCAGGGTGACCGGGTAGATGGTGTGTATCCTCCCTTTGCATGGACATTCATATGGGGAGGAACCTACAGCAATATAACGGGAGATTCGCTCTGGGATTTTATGGGAGGAAATGGGCTACGGTCCTGGGGGTATGTGATGTGGGATAAAAAGCGACTAGAGAATATGAGTGCAATTGACGTCTTGGCCAGGCAAATAAAAGAAGAGTCGTGGTTGGAAGATGATGATCCACGAACGAGCATGGAGTATGGGGTGGAATTTGGAATTTCACCCTCTGAGGAGTAGCAAGACATCATCTGATCTCAAACAGAGGGTAAAAACAAAATCAGGCTCTCAGGAGTCAGACCAATAATTCAGGCGTCCATGAAGAGGAAAGCCCCAGGTTCCCTCTATAAGGGAAACAGTTTTAGGCCTGATCTGTCAGGCATTAATCCCATCAATGCATCAGTTTGCATGGTTTGCATGATTTACAGGGGTTCCATGGTTTGACGTGCGGCACTCCCGGGCACTATTCCCAAAATAGAAAGATGTATTCAGACACGAATTATTCAGATAATAAAAGCCTTAGTAGAAATGAGATCTGGTCATTCCAGGATCATGCCGAAATATTCTTTCATCCGTTGACTTGGTTTCTCAGTTTAAGAGTGTGAACTAGTTATACGTGTAGCACTGTACGGAGCAAGTTCAGCATTCTAAAGCCACGTGTGACTGCACGCGCTAGTGAATTTATAGAATTTTCTGCAATTGAAAAACCGGCAAATAGAACCACAGAGTGCGGGTAAGGGCATATTGTCTGCTCAGCAACCCAAAGTCAAGGTTGGCATAAGGTTTAAAGCTTATTGTAACCAAACTTCCAAGGTTTCAAGTCCATGGATCTTCCTACTGTATGATCACTGGAGATTTATGCATACTGAAGCCCAGCTTCTTGACACATTCAAAATCCAACAAACACAAGCTCACCGCCCTGGTTCTCGATATGTTCGGACAAGTTGATTCCCTGGCGACCTCTCTCCCCGCCATCAAACTCGGGTAGATCTGCCTCCAACCAAACACCATCATCGCGGAAAGTCAAGTCGATATTCTCGGCGGACTCGGTGAACCGTTCACCCTCCCAAGTAAAGTAACCTAATCACAGGATTATTAATTCAGTATCTTCATATGAATAGTGAAAACAAACGATGCTTACCATCCGAGTTGCCGATATGGTCGTCAAGTCTCAGCTCAGCTGGAACGTTTTCGTCGTTGCCATTTCCAGCGGCGGCAAGAAGCCAAGTACCATCATCGCGGACTTCAACCCGAATAAGCTCGCAGGACTCGTGGAAGGACATTGTAGTGGTATATCTTCTCGAAGGAAATTTTGATTGTGAGGTGAAATGGAGGAAATTCTGAAGGGATTGAGGGTTTATAGAATAGGGGGATCTGTCCTACCACAAATAAAGTCACCTGATCGCTAACCTGAGACCATGCCCCTCCTTAGTCTTGGAATCCTGCAGCCTGTTCAGGTGAAACGTGCATCTTCTCTGATCAGACAAAAGTGAGGCGCTTTCTATAGACCGTGGCCCCAGGAACTAGTTTTGTGGTAGGCACTATCATGATCCACGGATGAAAGCACCCTAGAAGGCAAAATGCATATTGATAGTCATTTAATCCAAAACAAGATTCAATTTCTAAACTTAAGCCCTGGAGGAGAACCTAAATTTACTGGTGGTAGAATTGAGTTTCGACGGTTTTGCGGCTGCAGGACACGATCCATAGGGGTCCATCCGAGGCTCTCATATCAGAACTGGTCAGTTGACACACAAACTACTTGAAAGAAGTGACAGAAGTCTATATCCGGCATCTTGTTCTAATTCTCCGGATGTAGAGAAAAGAAAAACGAGATCTTGATCCACCTCCAAGCCCCGGGATCTTGGGCTACTTTTATTCAATAATCTTGGAAAGCGCCTGTTAGAAGCTGCTCTTAGGGTCCAAGACTCTAGCCTAGGTTTGAGCCCTGTGAGATCTGTCTGGAAGGTTTTAACCTTGTGCATTCCTACATGTTTAGGCTAATCACAGGCCCACGGCGCATTGTGGCATAAATGTAAGCATTGCTTGACGGGCAGGAGTAGAGAACCGAAGCATCTCAATTGAACCCACAACGTAACCTGCAATATTATTCCCATCAGGTTCCGTGATCTAAGCGCGTAGAAATGTTTAAATTGATGTGAAATTGGAAGTTTTGATTTGTGTTGGTACATGAGACAAAGCCATAGGTCAGGTGAACAATGACCGGGGGCTACTTCTTACTTGAGGGCTCCTCCCATCCCCATTTCCATTCCTTCCCCTACAACAATTTTTCGCTTCTACCTTCATCATGTCCAAGGCTCTTGGACTTGTTGATATTCCTTCGAGCAGCAAACATGTCAACCATACCCCATTGGCCCGCGCATTTGCTCAAAATGTTGTTGACAACGCCGATTTCGCTCCCCCGCGCCCCTCCAGCCCCGAGCATGCTACAGAGCTACAAACAGAGCCTGCTCGTCCAACCAACGCGAAAATCGCCTTAACCATGATGTCACTATGTCTTTCCGTGCTCCTTTCCGCGCTCGATTCAACGATCGTGACTCCCGCCATCCCCGCCATAGTCGGCTCCCTCAAGTCCGCTGCCGGTTACACTTGGGTGGGGGGGCGCCTATACGCTAGCGTACGCGGCGGTCACTCCGGTGTGGGGGTCGGTCTCCGACATCTGGGGCCGAAAGCCGATCATGCTGATCGCGGTAACCATCTTTTTGGTCGGAAGTCTTGTTTGCGCACTTGCGCCAAAAATGAATTCCCTGGTTGTGGGTCGTGCAATTCAGGGTGCGGGTGGCTCGGGTATGGGAATCATGGTCAATGTCATTGTCAGTGATATGTTCTCGCTGCGGGATCGAGGATTATATCTGGCTATCACATATCTGGCTATCACATCACTGGCTTGGGCGGTTGGAAGTGCCATTGGACCGGTGCTGGGTGGTGTCTTTACAGAGAGGCTGAGGCAGGTGGTGCTCGAAATCGGATGACAGCAAAGCTGACCGTTTCATAGCTGGCGATGGTGTTTTTGGATCAATTGTGAGGGAAACCGCTTCACATGATGGTCCCAAGCTGACTCAATCTATAGTACCGGTCGGCGCTTTCTCGTTTCTCGTCTTGCTATTCCTCTTGAGAATCCAAAGCCCCCGGACCCCGATCGCCGCCGGTCTTAAGGTTATCGACTGGACCGGAAGTGTTTTGATTGTAGGAGGCGCTCTGATGGTCCTCTTGGCCCTTGAGTTCGGTGATGTCGCCTATTCATGGTCTTCCGCAACAGTCATTTGTCTCTTGATCTTTGGAACAGCAGTGATGGCGCTTTTCGTGGTCAATGAGTGGAAGATTGCCAAGAATCCTATCATTCTCCCTTGGCTGTTTACCTCGCCGACAAAGATAGCGCCCTACGTTGTCTTCGCGTGCAACTCATACGTCTTCATAGGACAGGCATATTACCTACCCTTATACGCGCAGTCTGTCCTGGCCGCGACAGCCTTGACATCCGGATTGTACCTCCTTCCACTCATTGTCTCATGCGCACTGGCCGCAGCTGCAGCGGGGATCTTCATGCAGCGGACCGGCAAATATCTGCCCGTCATGTACATTGCGCAAGGCTTTTTGGTCCTTGGATCGGGACTGCTAATTAGTCTCAAATTTGAAGCCAACATAACCAAACTAATTATCTTCCAGGTTTTGATCGGGGTTGGGGTGGGCATGAATATCGAAGCCCCTATGCTGGCGGCTCAGGCTGCTGAAAGTGTTCGTGATACGGCTGCCGTGACTGTGACTATGGGTTTTGTGCGGTCGCTGTCCACTGCTATCTCAGTTGTTGTTGGTGGTGTGGTTTTTCAGAATGAGATGAATGCGAAAAACGGGGAGTTGGCAAGTCGGCTAGGCTCGAATTCATCTCTAGCCAGCATGTTCAATGGAGGCAATGCTGCTTCGAATGTGGAGGAGATTCAGAACGCTGGGCTGAGTACAGACCAACAAATCATGGTTAGGAAGACGTACTTTGAGGCGTTGAGGGTGGTATGGGTCATGGTAGGTCTCAATGGTGCAGTGCATGGTTGTTGCTGTCTTAGGACTCTTAATTCGAAACATCGTTGCTAACAATATGTCTCTGTATCAGTATGTTGCCTTCGCTGGACTAGCCGCCATTCTGAATCTGTTCGTGCGGGCCCGTAAGCTCCGAACTGAAAATGAAGGTGCAGTATTGGGCATTGATCGGTCACGACAGGAAGGAAGCCCCACGAGTGGGGTTGTGGAATAGGATCGTGGAATGCGTGTTCTTTGGAAACCTGTAACTGTATTTACCCACCGATACGGCTTCCGAGGTTCCACCCCGGCCGCACTTAAACTTCACAACCTTGGATGAGTACAGATATGAATTCATCTGTACTCAATATCGGCAAGTTATCAGTGAACTGCAAAGGTGTTTGGTTAGCGCCCGAGGATAAAAACAACTTGGACCCAGAAACTATTTGTAGTAGGACTGAAAACTATGAAGACCAAAAAGAAATTTGACAAGAGTGGGATTCGAACCCACGCGGTTTCCCATTACGGATTACAGAGGATTACCTAAACGTAACGCCTTAACCACTCGGCCATCTTGCCAGGAGAATGCAAAATGTGTGACACGAGCGCGCTGTCAGGTCAAATTGAGCTTCCCACCTGGGCAGCCCAAATTGATTAGTTTTCATCATCTATAAGCACACATGTCCCTAAGATTCCTTTCGTTGCAGCGATTTACATAATGATGATAGAAGACCGCGACCTGTCTAGATGTGATTCCAGATGCCTTTTACTCCAGTCATACTCCGTAGGTTTTTGTGATATAACTTTTTGGAAAAAAAAAGAGTTCTGTAAGTGAACGAATCAAGCCCCACATTGTTGACGATCTGCTGGGCAGCTGAACCATAAAGCACACCATTGCTGAAGGGCCAGGTGATGCCCTACCAAAAACTTCCTACTTCCAGCAGAGTTTCTATATCCGTGGACACAAGGTTTCAATTATTTTTGGAGAGCTCCAGA
The DNA here is from genome assembly GCA_005250745.2 of Penicillium sp. CF01. Lineage (NCBI taxonomy): Eukaryota > Fungi > Ascomycota > Eurotiomycetes > Eurotiales > Aspergillaceae > Penicillium > Penicillium sp. CF01. The sequence goes on from RFFF02000028.1 coordinate 1,558,465, forward strand.
TCTCATTCAACAAATCACTGGACTCATGTGGATTAAACGGTACTGTAGCAAACGAGAGATATAGCCAAGCCCCAGTGCAAATGTGTTTATCTTTCGCCGATCGCCCATTTGCCGATCGTGTCATCATCGATCGTCCCATCGCTAAGGGCCTCATCACTAATTTGTCCGCAAATGAATCCCCATAGGTTGCACGTTCCCCCATGGCACACTTTGTGACGTGAATCTCCACTTATTGGCGTAGCTGAATACTCTACCAGCTCCACTAGGGCAGGGCTCTCAGATCCGTCCGCGCCACCATCCCTCGAGTAAATCAAATTAGGTGTGGTCAACATGCGGATCACTTTGTCAATTGGTTAATTCTGTAGCTCGATTCTCCCGAGGTCAGCTGTCGCTCCTATAATCATCTATAAATTGAGCTCCCAGGTATCTCTTCTGGCTCAATTCCCGACAACCTTGGAATCCCTCGAAGAGCAACCCATTCAACCAGAACCTATATCAAATATCATAGTCTTCAGAATGCCTGTACGAGAAATCCAAGAGTATGTCCTAACCTCTCACCCTCAGCTCCTAAGCAACTTGACTTATTCCCATCTCTTCTAGTGCCGCTGAAGTCTTCCAGGCAATTGAGGAGTCTCCAAAGCCAGTTGTTGTGCATTACTGGGCTCCCTGGATGGGCCCAGAGTCCCCGCTCGCTCCCATCTTCTGGGAATTTGATGAAACCCGTGGCGATGACATTGAGACAATCATCGTAGGCAGCGGATTCATTCATCCCCAACACAGTCCAGATGAAATGCCTTTGACGGTTCTTTACAGGGGCGGCGAGGAGGTAGCAACTGCTCCGTTCGACGCCAATGAGATCCAAGAGCTTTTGGATCAAGCATGAAGAGGCGGTCATGGGTATTATATCGTGTCATGAGATAAACAATCAAATTTCTATCCCAGCTAAGAGCTAGATCTCGTGTTTTCATGGTTTACCGATCCTTTGTAATTTCTGCTCTGGCCGTACTTCCAAGGTTGTACTTGGATTTCCTCACTTCCTGGGTGTATCTTTTCGTTTCAATGACCGCCTCTAGACTGTTGTGTCATCTTTCATGCATTGGTGAAATCGTAGGTTTCGGCGTAATTTGGTGTTACAGCTACAGATAACTCGGGAACGTAGATCGTGTACGGCGACACGCCACTCACTTACATGTAAAATCCACAATAGTTGACGACTTTCGGCCTATGGGGTTTGTTTTTGACGCTGGACGAAAAGCAATACATCATGGCTTTTTTTAGTAACTGTAAGAGACATGATTGGCAACGAGCTCCAGGCTTGTACTCCGATGTAAAACAAGTCCCGAAAATCGCAGTACCTACCTCGCCTGATCTGACATTACTTGCTCTGTATATGATTTTCTAACAATCAAATTCAAATACATACGACCACAGGGTGTGGAGAACAGGGCTTCCCGTCCGCTCAGCCGTACTTAAGCCACACGCCGGTGAGTTAGTAGTNNNTTTTTTTGTTTTGCTCCCTCCCTCTTTCTTGTTCGACCCAATCTCGACCTGTTTCTAATCTAACTTTTAACTTGCACTTATACCACCTATACCACCTTTCACATGAAGGCGAAAGTTGATAACCTTAACGATTTAGGGAAAAGGGCGTGACAAAGGATTGTTAAAGATACTACGTGCATAACAAAATCCGATACTGAGAATAAATAAGATACATTATCGACATGGCAAGTTTTCATGCGGTATCATCCCCTAGTACTCTTTATCTCCCGCCAAGCGAAACTCAAGCAACAAGGCAGACTTTGGGTTAAAACTAGGTCAGCATCGGTCCATTAATCCCTGGCCGATATGTACGTTTGCGGCCGTCAGCTCCAGTCGGTACATTGCTGAGCTGCAACAACTGCTGACTTGTCGGAGCGTGGCTTCCCTGTTCTCCTCAGATCGGCATAGTAAGCGATTGAATAGGGCTCTACAAGGTTCAATTCGATAACGACAGTACAAAGATTGCTAGAAATGCCGGGGTAGCACTTGATGACTATACAGTTGGGGCGTTGTGTTGTCCTCGGCCACCTCGTCTCCCCAATTATCGCAAAAGCCAACCCTTGGGGTCATCTGAAAATCCATTCGATCGAAAACAGACACAATCCCACCAATTTCACCGAGGCCCCCTGTGTTTTGATTGTTTTACAAGTGACCAAGGATCTTTCCAAGGCTGTGTACATATCGGACGCGCACTCGTCAATCGTCCATGAGCTCGAGTCATATCAGCGATCTTATCTCAGTCGGTAGCCGAAACATGCTACTCTGGTTTTGCGGATCGCGTTGCTGAGCACCAATCTTGCCTGCCTGGCAAATGTACCGGTGGGACCTGGCGAGTGGGCCCGTATTAAGCAAAAATTCTTGCCCAAGGCGCTGTATATAGATAGGATGCGAGAATGTTGCAACAAAAAAGATGGGACGAGCCGGGATCGAACCAGCGACCTTGCGAACTTCAATCGCACGCTCTCCCAACTGAGCTATCGTCCCANNCAAGCTTACATTGAAGTGCTACATGAAGGGTCTCAGGATCAAACATCTTGTTTGCCATGAGCACGTGTCGGAGGTGAACGATTCAATCGCAGGTCATTGAATGAGGAGCCTAGGTTGCCAAAATTTCGACGCTTGTTTCCCTACGTAAACTACTGCATCGCTCGGTAAAGTCGTTTGCATCGACACGACAGTCTTTTGCTATCTTTCCGCCCATCGCCCTTGCTTCTGCCATCTGATTTTCCACTGTTTGAAGCGAGTCGTAGATCTAGAGCTTCGCTCTCCTCCTCTCTTTCTTCGCGTCTCCCATGATACATTACAGTATGATAAATTCCTGCTCTTCTAATTATGCTATTTGAACACTTCCGAATATCAAGGACTTCTTTTGTACATGGTCATTTCCCAAGGTCATGGTCAATGCGCCTCACTATGATGGCAAGACCCAGCTCTAGTGGAGAAAATAGTAGAAACCTAGCGGTAGAAAGAAGGTACCGGGATTGAGTCTTGTCATGAGGCTTCACACAATGGCGTTCTTGTAACAACCCTTTTCTTCAGGGAACCTTGTGGCGCCTCGAAGTGGAAGATGTAGGTATGCGTTTATGGGCCCTGTTCTATACTTCCTCTTCATTCAAATTATGACATTGAAGGAGTCCCTCTCCAAAAATATCAAAAGTTGTGGGTCAATTGGGTTTCGGATCTGTAGTGCTTTGTAAGAATAATTCGATGGGTATAGAGATGTCTGAGCAACTTGTGTGTCCAGTTATTGGTGGTTATCTTCAGGGCTCGCTTGTTTCACAGGAAAAGTTCCCTTAACGCATCCGCGGTTGTGTTAAAAGAAATCAGACAGCATATCGTTAGTTCATGTTTGCGTTGTTTGACCTACCGCATGTCAAATATATGAAGTTGAGGAAAGCAAAAGCAAGCGAACCAAGGAGAAAAACCGACAAGGGGAACAGAAACACATTTCTTACAAATGAAAGCCTAAGGCTCCAGCAGCATCCAATGAACAATGGATACATGATCTCAATCTCTTATGATGATGATGCAGGTGAGGGTCCAGAGGGTATTCACACTTGCTCTGCTCGCTCGTTACTTTCTCACTCTTCTTTCAACCTCATTTCTATGTGCTCATGTCTTCGCAAGATGCAATTTCTGTCCTTGTTGGGCCAAGTTTGTCCACAAATTTGAGTTCAACTGGAGACATACTGACGGGAAAACGGTATGTATTGTGAGACCTGAGGAAAGAAAAGAGAGAGCGAGAGATCTGGATCTATCTACACCAGCGGGGACCCTGCAAACCAGGCAAACGCCCGCGCCGACACATGCTCATCCGGTTTGACCTCTCAGGTTCTCTCTCGACTTATCTCACTCCCGTGTCCTCTCTTATTCTTTGAACTCAAAGCTTCGAAGCCTACAAGCGAAACCATGAATTCCAAGTTAACTTTCCGCTTTTTCGGGCAGTGCTTTATCGAAAAGCCAACAGCACAAGAGTCACAGAAGATCTCACCTTTTCTACCACTCGTGAGGGCTTTCGAGGATTCACTCAAGACCCGTATGTACTCTTAGCCCTCGATCATAATCCTTATTCTTCAAGCTAATGCACGAAGAGGTGTTGAACCAACGTGGGATCAGGCTGCTGCATTTGGGCGCCTGGTGGTGCAAGATACTGCAGCTTGGCGGAAATTGGGGGCAGACCGGTTGCCGCATCTTGTCCAGCCCAGCGGTTCAATCAGGTCACCTCTTTCACTCCATCTTCTAAACCCAACATTCTACGTTGCAGATGCATTGACCACAATTACCGACGATCCTACAAACCCAACCATTCAAATGATAAACGACTGTGGGTTATCATCTGAGCATTGCTTCATGTTCGATGAAATCTGCCGTCGAGATCGAACCGACGATTGCCTCTTCTTCTACACGAAGGATGTACGCCAGCCACACGAAGATTTTAAAAAGGGAATCCGGGACAACATGTCTGCAGTTGTTGAAATCTGCTTTGGTGAAGAGGTTTTCAAAGCGTTATCCGAAAGCGTCAAACTCATCCGGCTGCCACTATGGGGCATATTCAAGTCAGTAAGACTCTGGCTCGAGGTCAATGAGGCAAATCCAACATCTATGAAGAGGTTTATCATGCAAGCCTATCATCCACAGTATTTTGTTAGACCTGGGCATCTCAAGAAGTCTGGCCCAAGCTTTTCGGAGATTTATGCAAAGCCACAGGACTTGATGATCTTGATGGCTACCCAACTTGCTGGATTACAGAACCAGATAAAAGTGAAGCCAAATTTTTTCGAATGCCATCTTGTCAGAGGAAAATACAATCGACTTAGTCCTCTGCAAAATTTGACCCGACGAGAGCATGAGCGTCAGGCCCTGGATGTCTTTCGATTGGCTTTCCCCGAAAGATTTGAGGAGTTCGACATCAAACAAGCTCAACGCAAAGAGGAAAATAGTTTCTTTCGAGAAATACAACAAGCACATGGGTCTCTCATTCCCATGGAAACAAACTTGAGCAGTCCTATCTTCGAACAAGAGCAGGTTAGTAGTAGCCATACATCACTTTGAACCTTTAGGGATCCCTCTAACCTATGACTAGATATCTCGCATTGAGGCAAGAGAAGAAGTCCTAAAGTCTGTCATCTTATCCTTTCCTGAGATGGCCGAATACGAGGATCTCTTCCAAAAGTCCTCTAGGGAAGAGGAAATTGACTATCACCCTGAGGTGGAACTATTGGACTTTTCAAATATCCCAGCTCCATTGAAATCATGGCTCCAGTCTCAAAACGGTCTCAAGATACATGGATTGCCAATCTTGAATCGAGAAAGTCTGGAATTGGCATTCGCTCTTCTCGACAGGGGTCGCAGCAAATCACCCCTCAAGACATTTTCAGCCATATACATTGCCTACAAGGTTGGATTAATGTACATCAAGAAGATCAGCCGACCCAGATCAGAATTCAGTCTGGCTCAAACAATACCTGCAGAGCCTGGCAAAATTATCCGCCTCAAATGTAGCGGTTGCCAAAGGCCTGTTCTGGATGACGCATTTCCTTGGTTCACTACAAAGGCACGGCAGACTTATGTCATTGAAGTTGTGAGAACCAGCCAAAAGGGTGGCAATGGCTGTGGACAAGAAGGGTGCAGGGGGAAGCCCGGTCTTGTGCCGTTGAGTCGCACGGTACAGGATCATACCCGGTTGGAAGAGAGAGCTATTAAGCAGACAACTCGCCGCAGGTCAAATTGGAAAGCTCCACTTTGTCGCACAGGACAGGACCTGGAGGGCTGTGCTGGATTGATTCGGGTACGATGCAGAGGTTCTGGTACAGGCGACAACAAAATCGAATGCGGGCTCGAGAGGGATTACACTACGCCGGAGTGGAGTCTCCATTCACCCCCTCGTCTTATACTGCCACGACTCAAGTGTGATTGTGATAAGAGGACTAAAGACCATTACTTTGACCCGGTGGATAGGAACATCCCAACGATATCTAGTGACAATCTTCGGAAGATCTACCAGGGCTTTTTGAAGGTGGGCTGTGACTTAGCCGATTACCCAAAGCTCCCTCATATTATTCTTGATCTCAAGGGAAATGGGGAGCCTAGAAAACATAGCAGGCCGTACAGATACAGATTTGAGGAGTTAAAAAAGGCTAAGAGGATTTGTTGAGCTAAGGCAGTGAAATTGTTTGACATCTAACCTTTGATTAACAAACAGTGCGGTTACATATGATAGATTAAAACCCTGGACCCTGGAATAAAGGCTTTTATATTCAAAAAGGTCAAAAACAAGGAGGATGCTAATTCTATTTTTCTGGGACCTAAGACAATGGCACTTTGTGTAGACTGGTCAGCCGTGCTGGTCATCGATTCCATCTTTTGCACAGTCGTCACATTGCTTGGGTAAGTCAAGATCCACAATAATACCTGCGCCAGGTGTAGATGGAATCGCCGCGGTGGTGAATTTCTGTGGTGGCTACAAGTCGGAAGTGAGCCCAAACTAACATGGATCTATGAATGAATCCATGTATCCAGTCCTTAAACTCAACGTAGTCTTGAGCATATTGAGCTCCTTCCAACGTTTGCTATCTATATTTTCAAGTTAGCCATGGGCTACTACATAGTAAGCTGATATACCTAGGTATGGGTATGTTGTTTTCCGTTTTACGATACCTAAAATACTTTATCATGCTCTTGGCTTGATTGAATGACGTTCATACCTATGAACCTTTTCTAGTTTTCTAGCTTCCAAAGCCTTGGTAGGGACCTCAGGATCATTCCAAGCTCCTTCTACCTAAGTTTGACTTTGGGCCAGCTCGAGCTTTTCCTCTATATATATATATGGGACCTCCGGACCCTATCCTTGGACGTAAATTGGAACGGCCCCATTCATATTTAGATAGGTACACCCGTGAGCTTGCTGAGGTAGTATCAAATTTCAAGGTTACACTGTACTACTTACTGCCGGGCACTGTGTAGGTAAGTACTGGGATGGAAAGTACATGGATGATGAACCTTGGAAGGATTTACTACTGATGTCTAATGCATGTGGCTATAGAGAAAAAAAGTTTTGAACGTCCACCACTCAATGGGACGATAGCTCAGTTGGGAGAGCGTGCGATTGAAGTTCGCAAGGTCGCTGGTTCGATCCCGGCTCGTCCCATNGTTTTTTTATTGCATACGGCGAATGGACCGCACCCCAGCCAGCCTACGTATTGAAGTGGGAAGAGCGCGCTGGCGGTCTGACATCGCAGACAAGAAAGACTACAGGGGTGCTCAGTGCTCGGTGGGAACAGGGAGGCATGTGAAGCCCTAGAATGGCTGGAATAGGAAGTAGATGCTGTTTTACCAGAGAGGCGTAGAATGCTTGGATTTCTAAACTATGAGATTGTGAACAAAAGCTGCCAAAACTAGCCACAGTGGTGTACCTGGGAGGTGGCGCGGTTTCCCCATTACAGTATGTATGTATGTTTTTTATTTCATTTCTTTTTGGAAAGAAAAGACGCGAGCTTTTGTTTTGTTTTAATTTGGAGAACAAAATATAACAGCATGTCTTTGGTACAAAAAGGTCATGTGATGGGACGATAGCTCAGTTGGGAGAGCGTGCGATTGAAGTTCGCAAGGTCGCTGGTTCGATCCCGGCTCGTCCCATNCTCCCAACGTCCCGATGGGAAGGAAAATCTAATTTTTGTTCAAGGTCAAAGATAGGAAGAGTTGGGTCGAGTGCTTCCTCGTGAAAGGAAGGCTGTTTTATCAAACAACTAGAATTGACGTTCATAGCGGCATTTCCAAGATTGATAAATTATAACTTCACAAGTGTGGGATGGGTGCTAAGCATGAGCAAAGGGCTCCGTCAGATGCTCATGCTAAGCAATCAAGCTGTCATCAGGTCTGATCAATATTCTCATCGACTGCTGCCAAAACCCTCAATTGTATGTAGTATTTAGCTACCTCAAAGCTTTTTTTTTACCTTCATGTCTAATGATGCCTTATTTATTACCTACCCGTTGATGATAGTTGGCAATGTCAGTTGTTTGTCGCATCATTCTATTCTGTCTTGGCTATTTCCGTAGCAGATATCATGAGAAGCATACTCTGTACGCTCTTGCACTCCTTCCCTCCATTAGCCGAATTATTCGTTTGAGGACTGTTGATGTACGAACTTTCCTATGATAACCAATTCCAGCAACTTCAGGAAACATCCCAAGTTGCTTAAAGCAGTAATTGACTGAGTTCTTTGAGTAAGAGCTATTGGACTCCCTCTATTCATGTTACCATCTCTGGAGAGGAGATCGATCTATAGATAAATTATTGTAAGTAAAATTATTTATTGCCTGTCTGTCCTACACTTACTTTATTTACTTTACTTGATTTGATAATAGATAGATGACCGTCCGTCCGTCTGATGATAAAAAGGTCAAAAAATATGGGACGAGCCGGGATCGAACCAGCGACCTTGCGAACTTCAATCGCACGCTCTCCCAACTGAGCTATCGTCCCATTGGGTGANTGAACAGCTCAGAATTAGTGCTACAATAAAAAAAACATATCCCGGCAGCAAATCACAATTTCCAGGAAACAGAGGTACCGAATCTAAGATTCTTCAGGAAGGACAAACCAAGCAACAATGCTCCCGTTTCTTCCATGACAAAAATTTACGCTGGCACAGCGTGCCACTCGTCCTTCACACCCTCATACAAACCTCGTTCGAAGTTCTCAGCTCCCATGAAGGTGGTAAAGGACTGCAAATAGATTTTCAAGCGGTTTCTGCCACGGAACGAAACGTCATGAATGTGATGCTGAACCAATTGCACACTTTGATCATTGTTTTCTACAAAGACAGCATGAAGAGTTCTGAGATCTTGACAGTATCAAGAATCAAGTCACACGTTAATCTCGAGTCAATCTGGTCAATCTTTAGAGTGAAACAGAGCCCTATCTCAACAAGGCAAAACCTACCTGAATATCCACCGCATGTCAGCCAGTGAGTTGGTAGTTGGTTGAGCACCACTAGCGAATCCCCATGATTGTCCACGGGGGTTTTTTTTGGTTCTCATCCTTACAATTTGGACGATTCAATCCAGTCACGAGATCAATATTGCTTCAATGGAATCTCACTGATTCTGTAGCACCCAGTTTATCTCCTCAACAACAGCCTCTGGCTTTACCACATGGATAAAGTGCCCACATTCTGGTTGATCAACAAATCTATGTCGCCATGACAACTTGAGGTTCTCTTTTTGAATACTCTCTTGAAGGGCCGGGTAAGAATCCAGCTTTTTTGCAAACTGCCGTCTCTGCTCTTCAGATCCATTGCCAATCTCGGTCGCAATCCGGAGCACTCTTCTCAAGTCTCTCTCAGGGTGACCTCTCATAACGCTGACGGGATAATCTCGGAGAAGCGGTGGATCTCGTTCCAGCTGCCTTTTTTCTGCCAAGGTTTTCAAGCTTGGGACATATTGTTCCATCTCATTTTGTGTTGCCCGCTGATGCTTCGCAGTTTTTTGTCCTTCAGTGACAGCTTTCCACTCATCGTCCGACATGGCCTTTTCATCGGCTAGTCCAATCGCAGTGTACCAGTCCAAGCCTTTTGCAAGCGGCTCGATATCCGGATCCGGCCACAGTCTTAGACTGTCTTCTTGGTTCGCATCGACGCATACCATTCCGGTCACATCATCTTTCCCTCCAGCACGCTGCCGTAGCTCCACAAACTCCCGTCCGATTATTCCTCCGTAGGAATGACAGACCAAAACATATGGTGGGTCTATGACCAGGGCTCGTAGAAGCATATGAAGCTCAAATGCTATGTCCGATGCTGTTGGTGGATCTGTGGATTCATCCGACTGACCAAAGCCGGAACGTTCGTAGAGAAGAATTGGCGAGCTTTGCCCTAAGAGCTTTTGAACACCAACCCACTCTGTAATGCTGCATCCTACTCCTGGTAAGATAATCGTGATCGGATCTCTATCTTGACGACTATGCCCCGCCAAAGTAAAGGAGAGAGTCCGACCGTCTGGTAATGTCGCCAGGCTGGAGACCGGTGTTTGGTCTGGTGAGATGGCTGAACTCATATTCACGAGGTACGGATCTCAAATTATTAAGGAGCTTGTAGTTATCCTTGTAAAGGTCCGAGGATGTGGTGACTGAAGGAAAGTTGAGGGGAAGTCAATATAAGAAAGGGCACGGACCTCAGTGGGGTGACGGCCGAAGTACATTTTGTACTCCGTGCTCCATATGAGAATCAGGAATGCGCCTCGATTCTAAAATAATGTCTCCTCTTGCAATGAATTTTGCATTGCTAATTTCAATTCAGTCTTTGAAATTCGGTTGCCAAGGAGTGAAATATCTCATGGGTTTCGGCAGGATCAAATAGACTATAATGCAAAAAAAAAATAAACATGTAACTTGGTTCTCATGTACATAAGGAGGAGTACTGCAGCAGAGAAAATATAATTCGTTAGGAAGGGTTGCGATGCCTCGGGGCAAGGAGAGCTTGTTTCTATGATTCCCTAATTCGCTTTCTTCCTCTCTTCCTTCACATTGTAATCAGTTGTAGCACAATGTTTCTCTTTCCATCACAATCGACAGACCATTGATTACTGACCTGGCCAAGCAATTGTGCACACTTTAAGGCCTACTGGATCAAGGCAACTTGGTACCTGGGGATCACCGGAGGTTGGACAGCGGCTTCGGAGCGACATTTCTGCTTTGCTCTCCCCTGCATCAGCCCAGGAGCTATGAACAGACCTGGAGTAAAACATTGTCTTTCCATCAAATCCCGTAGATTCTATCACAAACATATTTGTTGTGTCTATATTCTAAAATATCTCTGTGATCAATAATTGAAACGATGCGCAAAGTCCAAGCAACGAGAGTATGATGAAGACCAGCTCCAATCCTTTAAAGCCAACGAGGGTTTCAACCTTGGCCAGAAATATCGGAACCACAGCCGTACTTAAGTTGTTCAGACTGGTCATAATTCCGTAGCCAAGTGTAATAAGACTATCTGCACCTGCTTCCTCGAGCTCGTTTGTTCTCTCGTTGGCATCATGAAGATCCCCAGAGAATGTCGTGGGGGGCCTGATAGTTCCATATCTGGTATCATCATGGGGATTTTCGTCACTGCTATCCAGTATGGCTTTTTTCGACTTGGATTCCACTGTCGAGAGAAGAGATCGAGCCAGAGCAGCCCAGAAAGCCACGCCGTATAGTGCGTAAGCCACCCCTAGTAGACATAGAGGCATAATAGGTTGCGCGGTATAGAGTAACAACAGATGTGCTGTGCCCATCATGATATTGGTGGCACATAGAGATAACGGGTAGTTTTGGAAGAATTTCAAGGTCATCACAAGGCCAAATAATGGAACCAAGGCCCCAGACAGGAAGTACGGTATTCTAGTCAGTGTCAGCTTTTATAAAATTAGAATATGTCACCACTTACCCCGTGACAGCTCCGGCTTTGCGCTGGTCTCCACCGTAGAACCATTTGGCTAGGAATCGCTGCGAGGAGATAGGGAAGGTGTTGATGCCCCCGTAGCCCAGTACACATATCAAAGCTAATTTCCAGAAGACAAGAGGAAATTGACGAACCGGGTTTGTTGTATCACTGCTTTGACCGTTGTGGCGCGTTGAAGAAATGCCCCGTGCCGCTAGCAAATAGAAGGCACCAGCTATGGCAACCCCCGAGGATACCAATGATCCAAACCACGCAGCATACACAACACCAGAAATGTCTATGATCCCAGGTATAAAAAAAGACGTTGCGACCGAGCCAAGTCTTGAGATGGATAATACCATCGCCAACGCCAATGATAGTTGCTTGTCTCTGTTGGTGCATGTGAACAATAATTTCTTTCCAGTTAGCACGATGTGACTCACTTGAACCAACGCGTCGTGATTTCACTTCCAAGAACGCCAACAATTTCTCCTCCTAGGCCGATGAAAATGCGCCCGAGGATAATTGCGGGCGGACTTTTCAACTGTGCACTGACTGAGAAAATCAGCTGCCCAACTAGGACACTTGCCAGCGTGGCAAAAAGAAGTAGTTTTTCGCCTATTCGGTCAACAGCAAACCCCGAGAAAAATGGGAGGATGGTGTTGGGGGCCGCATAGGCTGTATAAAGTGCCGACACAAGATAAGCATATCGAGAGCCTGAAAGTCCCAGATGCTCCTGTAATGGCACTGACAAAGCCGCTGGAAGATCATATACTGGGGAAGTCAGATATGCTCTCAGATGCTCAAATCGAGAAATGTACTGAAGTAAACACCCCACATTATCATACAAACCGCCACAAGAATATGCCAGTGGCGGCCTACTGAGAACCTCAGGTCCCGGTCATGGTCCATCGTACGTGAAGATTATGAGCGGAGGAGAGGGAATGGGGTTGATAGGCAAATTTGAGATTATGTCCGCTCTGCGCAGACGAGTTGATGAATCCCCTCACGTCAGTGATCTGGAAAAGTGAAATGACTATACCATCCTCGCCCGCAGAGTGCCCAATCATCTGCATGGACGGGGAGGGGGGGGGGTAATCAACACGCAGCGTATAGTTATGTCATGTCTTATAGTAGAAAGCACACTCCGGTACTCGCAACTAATCTCACCTTCATTAATTTGCTGGCTAATTACTTAGCAACATCATGTGGACGCTTTGACCTCTGAAACGAATCAAAGTAGTAAGATGATTCGCGCGCGCGTATTTGGTTGTTTTCTTTGGGGCCGGGGCGGTCCAACGTGGGGCTCCGTCCGTCCCGAGCCAGTTCCGTAATTGGTGGCGCTGGGCGCCGGGGGGGCCTGCCGCTCTTCCCACCAGCCAACCCTGGCACGTCAACACACCTTTTCCCCACCTCCACAAAGCTCTTGGATTGTTCCCCCTCTCTATGCAATAGTTGGTATGCAACATCTGTTATGCCTTTTCCTGGGTGATATTTCTTCTTTCTATCATCCAGTCTCCGGATCTTTCCGTCGATCACATTACACAGTCGGGTGACGTGTCATGCACGATGCAAGATTGCGCTGAGATAAATCGTGATTCAGAGATCTGTACGCAGGCACACCTTCCCGCAGAAGAGCTCATTCCATCGAGGACAAAAGGTACGTCAGTGAATGCTGAGCCTCTCTTCAACGCTTTCCTACGCTCTCAAAAAAGAAAGATCAGCCACATGGCGATTACCCCTACACTTGGCCGTGTTGCTTCCTTATTTCCTCATATCGAGAAGGATTGGTGGAAGAAAGCTTACAATGAATTGTATCTATACACAGACGGCGACTGTGTCGAGGTTCCCGCAATCACCCAGGCCGAATGCACCAAGCTGCTTGGAATCCCTAGCGTGCAACAGCTGTTACAGACCAAAAGATCTCCGGCCGAAGTACTGGATCTATGCTGTGGCCAAGGACGACATAGTATCCACCTTGCCAAACGCTTCCCGGACTTGAAAATTCTTGGAGTCGACCAAAGCACATACCTTCTAGGTCTTGCAAAGGAACGAGCCCTGGCAGAAAATGCACAAAACAACACCGATTTTCGAGAAGGGGATCTTCGTCAAATACCTACAGCGGACGGTGTCTTTGATCTTGTCATACTTCTTGGAAACTCTTTTGGGCATTGCGGTGATGACGGGGACTTAAAGTCCCTTCGCGAAGTCTTTCGAGTGCTAAAACCAGGCGGCATATTCGTCATCGACTGTGTCGATGGATCATGGATTCGGTCAAACTTCAGCAAGAGTGGATGGGAATGGCTTGAGGGAGAAAAAAAGCTTATTGCCTGTCGGGAACGTGAGCTCTCCCCAGATCAGGCTCAACTCGCGAGCCGGGAAATTGTGATTGACCTCGATGGTCCTTCCGTCCAGCAAGACCTTTTTTATTCCGTAAGGCTTTATGACCTCGAGGAAATAGATGACCTTCTTCAAAAATCAGGACTACAACTTCGAACGGAAGATGGAATGCAGCTCATTACTCCACAGCGAGACGGTACAGTGGACATGGGCATGATGGAGCGCAGACAGCTTGTTGTTGCACAGAAGCCCGTTGAGTACCTGCCTTCACACATCCCCAATCATGGTGACAGAGTCTACGTGCATCCAAGTCTGGAGCTAGGACATGATGATCATAAAGGAATGTTAGTCAAGGTTTCTTCCTTTGTACCGGCTGGTACCAAGATCCTCGCAGACACACCATATGCCGTGGTCCCATCTTTTGATCCATCCCAGCCTGATTCCACAATTTGCAGCAACCTCGGATGCAATCGGCTGTTGTCCAGTGGCACGGAAAGTGTACGCTGCAGCGAAAAGTGCATTCGGGAAGTCGCTTGGTGTAACGATGATTGTCGAATTTCAGACCAGGATCGACATGCGTTTGAATGCGATTGGTTGAAAAGCCAGGGAGAGAGAATCCGCGAAAAAGAAGGCCAATACGACTTTGCCATGCTTTGGCTAGTTGTGCGCCTTGTGGCTGGAAAAGATCTGCAGATGCAGAATCCACACAACGCACCAAAGCCTTATGTCTGGGAAGATTGGTTCAAGAGGGGATGGGAGTCCATCAAGTCTCTCACAGGAAACCTGGGCAAGTGGCCCGAGACGAAGATGCAGCACTGGAAAAGGCTGGTGGAAGAGTATTTGCGCCACATCAATCGGTCTACTGCCAGTGTCGATGAGCTTGTTGGCCTCATCTGTAGGGAAGAATCCAATTCATTTGGATTATACACAAGGCAAACTGGATCACTTGAAAGTCGAGGGACCGATTATGGGATGGGTGTGTATCCGAGAGCCTCGCTGATCAATCACTCTTGCGATCCAAACGTAAGTCAACCCCTCGTCAAATTATGAGATCTGTCCGTATTAAGGCATCACAGCTCTACTGGGGACCAGATAGCCAAGGTAACTTGGTTCTGACTACTTCCCGAGATCTGACCGCAGGAGAGGAGTGTTTTATCTGCTACCTTGATATAAGTGAGTATGTTGATCCCACTAAGCGAGAAAGGGTTCTGCGAGAAGGTTTTCACTTTTCTTGTGCATGCGAGATATGTGTTTTGGAGCAGGCAAATGTACTATGAATGCGTACCTATCTTTGAAGTACATTTGTTTCTACTGTCTGTAGGCCCGGATCGACTTCGGCGAGGGATTTTGGGAGCGTGGCCCCTAGGCCCCAAAGAGCCTCTGACTCAGAACTGTGAGATCTAGACTCAAACAGGACCCCTGGAGCCCAATTCAAGCATAGCGCCAAAAAACAGGTACCGTTTTTTCGCGCTAAATGATGGACACAGTGTCTAAGAACACGAAGTTTCACTTTTCTCCAGTTAGACTACTAACCTATCGGCTCCTAGCAGATGACGGTAGATTTTGCACTTTTGAGATTCTAAACCGATCAACCCTCTCCGACCAGGTCGGATTGTCCGAATGTCTCTCCATGCTCGGTCTCAACTACCGCCTGAGGTGATTGAGGTTATTGCTCATCATGCTGCGTTTGAGCATCCACCGACTCTTTGGAATCTTGCAGGATGCAGTCGGACCTACTATGCCTGTTGTCGCATGTCTATTGAATCGATGCTCTACCACGATGTATCATTATCAATACCCTACCTTGATGCAAAGCACATTGAAAATGAAGTCAGTATTCTCGCGAAGAAACTGGAAGTCACAAAGAGCCATCGATATGTCCGACGGCTTTTGATTATTGGGAAATGCTCAGGTCACGACGAGTGCCCATCTCTTGAAAATCGCACATGGAGCCCGCCTCGAATATCCGACTTGAGACGCGAGCAGCCAGCAAACAAATTCACAGCCCAATTTGATCACCTACTGGAAGGTCCACCGTGTGGCAAAGAGCCATTTTGGAGTAAATCATTCCCAGATCCGCCCTTCGATATAGACAACGAAGCGATGTGGTCGCCACTTGTCAATCTCATCAAGCAACTACCTGCGCTGAACGACTTAGTATGGCGCGAACATGAGAAATTACCACTTCCTATCTTGAACACACTTCACCGAGATATTCCGCGGTGCCGCCTTCATCTCGAAAGCTTGTGGCTGCGCAGCGATTTCTTTCCTGACACGTACACCCGCGAACTGGAAATTCTTGGGTCCCCCTCACTGTACTCTGTGAAGATACAAGCACCTTTGGGGACAGGAAGGAACGTCTCCAGCTTGCTTTATGATTCATGGATTTCTGCTGGCTTGTCCCCTGCCGAGAGGCAACGCGAGAGCGTTTCGATTTTGCTGAGATCAGCACCGAACCTGAAGAAAGTTCGCCTTGAAGGGTGGAGCGAGATATTCAAACTTCCCTTGTCGCAGCAAGGTGATGTTCCTTTACGCCTAGCTTCGCTAAAAACATTCGATGCCTTTCTATATGGAGAACAGATCAACCACGGGGTTGTGAATGGATTGAGCCATTATATTGATTTTTCTTCACTGCGGGATCTCAATCTCTCGCGGGCTCATTCGACTGAGCTGTTTGGCATGGTGCATCTTTCGTTTCCGAAACTGGAAACGCTTTCATTAAATCTTCGAAAAGAATCGCAAAGCCTTGATATGGTTGATTTTTATGCAATTGTGACTCGGTTCCTACAAAGCCTACCACCATTGATTGAGATTGAATTGATCAGGTGGCACTCACTTGTTTCTATTGAGTCCGTTGTCAAACACCATGGCTCGCATTTACAAAAGCTCAAGATTATTGACCCTTTGCTTTTGCAAACCTTCAACAAGCAGGACATTGACTTAATAGGCCAAAATTGTCCACATCTTCAAGATTTGGCGATCACAATCAATCGAACGCAAGGCGACTCCAGAGAGGTCTCTTTGTACAAATTGTTGGGATCCATCAAGAATCTCAAATATCTCAAGCTCAACTTTGAGCCCTTTCCAGCCATTCAATCATCCGGTCTACCATCTCGCGAAGAAGTGATCAACTCGGAGAATCTACTTAGTTTTCTGGGCCACGATCTGCCTGCGGAGTCATTTTTTGATGAATTTGACAATCAATACTACCCTCACTACCTCGGGTATCCTTTCAAAATTCGCAATGGGCACATGCGAAGGCTGATAATTGATTCCATCATTGATGAAACACTTTCATCTGCCATATTCCAACGCATTTGCTCAGCGAAGGCTCCAGGATGTCCACTTCTAGAAGACCTCACGATCAAGATAAATCGTATAGGTGCACAAGAGATGCACTGGATGGTGAGCGATATTGACGGATCCTGGCGTGTTCAGCGCAAGTTGAGAGACTTTGGCTGTGAGAGGTTGTCAATTGAGCAGTCGAAACCCTGGGAAAATTATCCCCATTTCAAACCGTGGAGTGAGAGGAGGAAAGATTTTCACTTGGATGAAGGTCTGTCAGTGATCTTCCATGAACTTTTCCCTGGAGCAAAGCCAAAAAAAACAACCGCGGAAGGTTTCAAAGAAGTTAGAAAGGAAGAGAGCAAAGGAGAAGCAGGAGCTTCCCGTGACCTGGTGGCGTCATGTACATAGCTTCCCTCTTGTTGCTGATGAGGCTGGCCAAATATGACAACCTAGGAACTCGCTCGAGGTTGGTCAATAAAGATAACACTGAATTTTGCTGTTCAGCCAGCGACCTTCAAGTAATGAAGCTGCATCTTTGCATTTTCCTTGTCTCCATTGAAGCATGCCAACTATAAAGTACCAGGTCATATTTTCTATTTGCCTACCCGGCGACGTTCCAAGGTTGCCAGTCTGCCATTGGTTTTGAATGAGGCCGACTTCTAAACACTCATGCCAACGACACAGCTCTGATCCTGAGATCTCTAGACAATGAACTTTGAGCTCATTTTGTACTCGTTTTGGAAAGAGACTAGTGTCCTCGTGCCTAATTTGGAAAGATTAAGCAAATATCCCACTACTGGTGGGATTGATAGGCCGTTGTTATAAACAAAGAAATGTGGATGCTGCTTCTTGGCAATAAAAGAAAGATACCGAGCGCTGTGTTCATACCTACTTTGAATGAGCGAATTTCAAGTCTCGGCCTCTCAAATAAATGGCGTAGGTTTTATAAACAAAGAAATGTGGATTCTTTCACCTGACAGTCCAGGAAAGTACGGTCTGCTGAGTGGTATATTAATGCCTGCTTTGAACAAGATGATTTCAAGTTTCAGCTGTCGATAAATGCTACAGCTCTGTCATAGACAAATAAGAATTGATGATGTTGCCACGATATGATATTGAGTAGGATGTTGTCATTTTCTTTATACTACTAGATTATACAGTCTAGACGCTCGGGAAAATCAGATCAATGACGACGCATTATGCTTCAGGGCTATATACCCTTGACTCTCAGGTAGCACTTTATGGGGTTTGATGGGTGTTTCCAATGTTTGGGCAATAATGTCGCCTTTGACAGCACGTATGAAGTTTTTGAACTGGTTTTATACAGACTCAGGTTTCTTCTGTTTCAGGTTCTGAAGTATCCATACATAGGAATTAACTGGTATAATTTAATGCACCACAGAACTTAGAAAGAACTGGATGACATCGCTTATCACGTCGTATCATAACCATGCCACACCGCTGGAAACTTCGACGCTGGCATAAAGTACCCATTATACCCGCAGGGGATGTTCCATTGAAATCGGCTTCAAGTGCTATTGAATTTACGGGTTATGACAGGCACAAACTAAAAGACAACTGGCTTAGGGCAGTGAACTGCTTTTTTGCCGAAGGAGGGGGAGCCGAAAAAGTACGTTCAAATTATTCTTTTGTTCTCTGACTCCGTGACCTCCAGGGACTCCAGGATATTGTGGTGCATTGAAATGACCTCGAAACCAAGCTCTAATCCACTCCTAGATGCTCGGGCCTGTGAGTGCTGTCCATATCTGGTAGGTTATTCAAGCCATTCGAGAACTTCATCTGTGGCTAAGATTTCGGATCTTCACTAGGGACAAAAGTGATGTTGCAGTTCATCGATCTTGGTACAATCCATGGGATAAAAACCCTATCATCACTGCCAATGTGACCGGATCCAAATGTACGAGAAACTGTCACATTTACATTAATGGAACAGGCACAACTCGGAGCGGAGATCAGCCACAGTAATCCAAACAAACATATCTAATCTTGTGCCTTTCCCATTAATGTAAATATGACAGTTTCTCATTCAACCGGATCTGTAGACATCAACACCGATGACAAAGTTGAGGTCTCATCCCATGGATTGTAACGAACGAAATTGATAAACTGCGCCACCATCCCCGGGATTGGAGAGGTGACGGCCACTTGGGCAACGATAGAACTGTCGGAAAAATCCCACTCTGTACTGGCGGAGATTCCAAGGTGAAGAAAACGATGGTTCCCAAAGGAAGGGTATCTAGGGCTATTTATACCACAACAGAGCGCGGCAACAATGAATTTCGAACCTGGCTAAGTAGCGATTTGCTTCCAAGGTTCCGAGGTTCCAGGGTTAACAAAGCCAGGGTTTGTATTTCGGCTAACGCAAGTGACTCGACCAAACAGGCAATCCCGAGGTCGTTGCTCAGGTTTAGTACTCCTTTTATGGTCCAAGTGGTGCGCCTAAAAGCCCAATCAAAGGTCTGACATTGTCCAGATAATCATGTACAAGGAATGGTTCCGGGATACGCCTTATGAATGAATGATAAAAGAGAGGGATGTTCCGATATCGAACAGATCGCTGTATTTCTATGGAAAACAATAATTTTGGACAAAATTGAGCTGACTGTTCGCAGTTGCCCCAGTCATGATAAACAACATCTCTCATAAATCATTGTAACTCTCAGCGCGCCTTTCAAATACTACCTACACACAACCCAAACACCCGTCTTAATGCATCTAAGAGCTAGGCAGCGTAACCTGTGCGACACCGTCGGCAACCTTTTCAACCGCCTCGTCGCCCTTGCCCTCGGTAGTAGCAGCGACCTTCTCGGCACCACCCTTAGCGGTGGCCTCGACACCGCCGGCTTCAGCACCAGCACCAGCACGGCCCTTCTCCTTCTTCTCCTTCTTCTTGGCCTTAGCAGCGGCCTTCTTGGCAGCCAGCTTGGCGGCCTCTTCCTCCTTCTTCTTACGATCGGCCTGGGATCCACCGAACAACTCACGCCACTCATCGGCCTTCTTGGGGTCAATGCGAGTGAACAGGTAAGCGGCCTTGCCGATCTTGTGGCCACCCTTCAGGGTAGTGGGCTTCCAGCCATCCTTGAGGGCATCGCCGTGGGGAATGAAGGCGGTGGGGGCGTTGAGCTGCTCCAGAATTGACTTGGAGCTTGCGGGCATGTATGGCGTGAAAACTGCGGACAGCAGGTGAATCAGGTTCAGAACGGTACCGACGACAGCGGCGGCGCGCTCGGGCTCCTCGGCGATGAGCTTGTTGTCCAGGCGGTTGGACTGAATCAGGCCGTTTCCGGCTTCGGCGATACGCATGGCAGTCATGACACCGGCACGCAAGTGAGCGCCTTCCATTTCCTCGTTGTACTGGCGCAGGTGGCTGGTGACCTCCTCCAGGAAGGGGTTGAAAGACTCGGGGACTGAGAACTCGGGGATGACAGAGCCGTATGAGGCAGCGACAAGCTTGATGACTCGGTTGACGAGGTTACCGTACTTCGCGAGTAGCTCGCCGTTGTTGGCCTCAACGAAAGGCAGCCACTCAAACTGGGTGTCACTGGTCTCGGGACGGTTTTTCAGCAGGTAGTAACGCCAGACATCAGCCGAGACGCCGGTTTCCTTGGCGTTTGTACCGAAGACACCGATTCCACGCGACTTGCTGAACTTTCCGCCTTCGTAGTTGAGGTACTCGGTTGTGCTCAGGTGGTGCAGCATGGTCCACTTGTCCTGGGTTCCAATCTGGGTTGAGGGGAAGATAACACTGTGGAATGGAACGTTGTCCTTGCCCATGAACTGCCAGAGCTGGACTTCCTCCGGGTTGCGCCACCACTGCTCCCACTCATCGGTGTAGTTTGCTGTGATGGAGGGGTATCCGATACAGGCATCGAACCACACGTAGAGCACCTTGTTCTCGAATCCTTCCAGAGGAACGGGAACGCCCCACTTGAGGTCACGAGTGATACCACGACCCTTCAAACCCTCCTTCAACCAAGACTCGGTAATGACGCGAGAGTTCTTGGGCCATTGTCCCTTCTCAATAGCAGGGTGGACCCACTTTTCCAGTTGCGGTTGGAGCTTATCGAGCAACAGGTGAATGTGCTTGGTCTCGCGGGGGATCGGCGCGGCGCCATCGAGTTTGCAGCGGGGGTTGATAAGGTTCAATGGATCCAGAAGAAGGCCGCACTTGTCACACTGGTCTCCACGGGCATCGTCGTAGTGGCAGTGGGGGCACTCGCCCTCAACGTAGCGATCGGCCAAGAAAGAGCCGTGCTTCTCGCAGAAAGGCTGCTCCGAGGTGCGCTCACCGAGGTATCCGTTCTCGTGCAAACGTTTGAAGATTGACTGCGAGATCTCGGTGTGCTTTTCCGTAGGTGTGCGACCGAAGTGGTCGAAACCAATGTTGAACCATTCGTACACTTCTTGGTGAATCTTGTTGTACTTGGCGCAAAGGTCCTGGGGCGACAGCTTCTCCTCCAGCGCCTTAGTCTCGGTAGCTGTTCCGTATTCGTCGGTTCCGCAAATATACAATGTTGGGCGGCCACAAGCCTTGTGGTATCTGTACTTTGTTAGCTTTGCGCATTACCAGGTGGGGTTGAGTCATACCTCGAAAAGACATCGGCACTCAGCACTGAGCCCACAACGTTGCCCAGGTGAGGGACATTGTTCACATATGGCAACGCGCTAGTAATTAGAATGTTGCGCTCGCCCTTTTGGGGCAAGATAGGATTCGACATTTTGGTGGTTGGGAAGCTGGAGGGGCAGAGGCGGGAAAATAGAAAAGAGTGGACATCTCGTGACCCCGCCGGGAAAAAAAGTGGTTATCGGCTTTATCAGTTTAACCTTCAACAATTCACCACAAGTCACAATGGAGAACCTCTTGGACAGTCTTCTGGATTTGGAAGAGCAATTCTATAACGAGGGTTTCGAGCTTGGCACCAAAGATGGTGCAGAAACCGGATATACCGAAGGAAGCGTCTTTGCAGTCGAGAAGGGCTTCGAGAAGTTCGTCGAGATGGGAAGGCTGTATGGCAGAGCCTTAGTGTGGGCACAGCGACTTGACTCCAAGTCAAACGATGCTCCTGTGCAATCTGATTCCGGAGATCTCTCCCTCGACCCATCTATCTGCCAGGGTATGCCTAGTCTCCCGCCTCACAGCACGCGCCTCGTCAGGAACCTTCACACCCTTCTTGAGCTTGTTGACCCGGCTACACTTGACATGAGCAATACTGAAGAGGCTGTCAATGATGTGGATGAGCGTCTCAAGGGCGCTGCCACGAAGGCGAAGCTCATTCAGCGCGCAATGGGCGAACGTGAGGACTCCAACGCCCAAGCCGAACCTAAAGATATGACCCCGTCTGGTGATGGCAGCGGCAGCATTGAGGACATAAGCTCTCTCAATATACGTCACTGAGGTTTTGTTCAAGCCTTGTCCAAAGTTCAATGTCACACGCGACATCTCACTCTCGCTTTCTACGGAGGTCCCCGAATTGCGGTCAGGTCCACTACGGCCAAATACGCGTCAAGTCCTGATCGCGTCTCAGATTGCGGGTCTTTCCCTGGTGATAGCACCCAACAACACCGTGATACGTCGAGCTTGCAGACACTCATTCTGCGTTCAGTCATCTGGCGCCTTGTCTCCTCCAGAAATCAGGCGACACCACGACCCATCTATCTTGATCGGCACCGCTCTTGAGACTACGCTGGAGAGTTTGGTACCACCGAGTCATCGCACTCACCGGGCACGATACCACGGAAAACTTTCCATCAAGCCGAAGATATGAAACCATGGCGGCATGGTTCTAAGGATCCAATTGCGCCTTAAATCTGCAATCTACAGACCTTGCAACAATCTTTTGTCTACCATGGGTTAAAAGATCGTTCAGTGTTGCGGCTTGATGTCAAAATATACCATATATTTCTTTTAATTCATAAAGACATATCATCAATTCAAATTGCCCTTGATCATTTTAATTCGTCCAAATGCAATATTTTAAAGCTCGAGGCTGCGCTCTGCCATGGCCATGGCACCCTCGCGCGTCTTGTGGCCACCAATGAAGCCACTGGCGTGCGCAAAGACAGCACCCTCGGGGATCTTGCTCTGACCATTCTTCTCAGCCTCCGCAGCCATGACACCATCAAGGTCCTGGTCGCGGACACCGCGCCAAGACTCAGGCAAAGGCTTACGGGACTGGAAGCTGCTCTCGTTAACAGACACGCACTGGATGCGCCACTTGGCATCAGCATTGGCGTTCTCGGGGTAGAGAACGTAGTAGACCTGGGCGGCGGGATCGATCTCCTTGCTTCCGGAGGCCTCGGCCTCGAAGTTGTAGAGGTGCTCCTTCCAGGGGACACCACCTTGGGGCAGGACCATGATACGGCCTGAGGGGTGGACTTCCTTGCGCGAGGCGTAGGCGGAGCCAACGGTCGTGCGGGCGGGCATCCAGGATGTGCAGGCGTGGTGCATCTTGCGAGCGAAAGCATTTCCGATCAGGGTGCTGGCGCGTCCGAAGAGGCTGTCTTCGTCTTGGGGCTCACCAGGTGGGCTGGTGGGGTCGGGGTTGTTCATGTCGCCGACCATGGAGGCGAGGGTGATGCCGCCATTCTTGAAGCGCTTCTCGATACCGGCAGCGGAGATGGCGTCTTGGTCGTAGGCAGAGATTCCGTTGTCGTTCGCGTCAATGGCCTCGATGAAATCGGTGTAGAGCTTCTCGTAGAGGAGATCGACGTCTGCGTGTTCAATGGGAAGGGAGAGCTTTTGCGCGATGATCGCCTTGCCGAAGTGCATGTAGACGAGACCAGCGGAGGAAAGCTTGGTCTCGCGCTGGGGGAAGGTGGTTGCGAAGGTACGCTGGTGGTGATCATAGCGGTTGATGGCGGCGTCGTACACACCACCGACATCCACGACAGTGTGGCATTTCTCGAGCTCGGCTGGGTCGCGAGTACGGATGAGGGGGGAGGAGGCGTAGGTGGGGAGCAGGCGAAGGAGGTAGACGGCCAGGGCCTCGTCGGCGTGGAAGTGGCCGCTGAGCTGGTTAGCAGGGAAGCAGAAATTTTGGCAACGGAGCTTACTTGTGAGTCCCGATCAAGGGGGAGGAGGTCTTGAGCTTCTTTGCGACGTTTTCGGCCATTTTGAAAAATCTGGACATAAAAGATTCCAAGGTTGCAGATCGAAAAGTCGAATCTCGAGCTTTGGATTCAATCGTATTAATTGCTGCGCTCTGGCTGGCTGAGCTGCTTATCGGCAACTCCATATCGGGAAACTAGGGCTTTTATCAAGGGCGTCTCTTTGCACGTGATATGCTTTAACGCTCCAGGATTAATTCTCAACATCTATACATTTTGTAAACATCACAGCAATCCTCGAAATCAGGGATAGAGTCGTTTTGGCTATGAACATGAGGGGCTTTCACAGCACTCGCTGTCTGATCACTGTGAACTTCCATAAAGAAAAGAAGGCTTAGGAAATGAATTTAACAAATCTAGCTTTGGTCCCAGTCCTCCATTTCAAAAGATGTCATCGGCTTTAGAGGACGCGAAAGCTTCAGCCGAATTTCGTTCTCCGGATCATCATTTTCGATATTCAAATATCCGGTGTCTGCGCTATCGTTGTAGATTCCACCGCATTCTAAGCCCAATGAATCCATCTTCCTCGATGTCGATATCATCTGCAGTCGTATCTGATAAGTTCTTGGGAGGAATAACACGCTGTCCTAAAGCCCGTCTCGGCTTCATATTTCCAGTAATAAACGCGGGTGCCTGTGGGCATTCAGTATTAACAGCTCGAGTGAAATCATCCATGACTGCCCATCGTTGAGGGGCCGACATGATGATTTGGTAGATCTCGGCATCTTCGGCAACCTCAGCAACCTCATCACCTTCGGTACATTCGGCACATTCAGCAGCGTTGCAGGCTTCTTCCGCAATCGATACCTCTGGCAGAAGATCCAATTCTTTGTACAAATCGGTAAACCCAGCAGCAGCACACGCGCGACCGACTTGATAGCGCATCGATGGATATTGACGGGCCAACTCGCGGTAGGTTTCTTCCGATGCGAAATCCGGATACCAAATGCAGTATGGCTCAGTGGCAGGACTCCGTATATCGGGAACAATATTGCTCATTATCAGCCGAGCATTGCGGGCGCGAGAGAAATGAGCATGTGTATCGTCGCTGGAGCATAGTTCAGTAATTGCTGGACTTGTTGCAAATTGGAGTGAATCACGGATGCCGCGAATGACTGCTCTACGATGCCAAGGAGACGTCACATCGGAGGGAACTTTTCCCCCTTTATTGCCGCGATGCATTGATCGAGGTCGTATTCGGGTTTTTCTTGCTCGTGTGAGATGGAAGGTCCGTCGTGGAGATGAGCGAGCTTTGCCCCGCATCCTGAGTAGCCATGAGGACAAGGAGCACACGTGAGGCTGCTAATCATTTAAAATACGTTATTGGAAAGATGAAATGGGGGGGAAAGTGGATTCTTGAGAAACAGGAATGAGTTATGCGCGGGATTTTGTACTCATAGGCGTGGTTGGCTGTAAAATTTGCACTTGAAGCCCGATATAAAACTCATTCATCAGATTCCGACTTTCGTAGTATTTTCATCCAAACAAATGGCACGGGCTTTTTTGGCCCCCAGTGCCTAGCGATAACCTGCACATCCTCCGGAGTACTTCACATGCACTCCGTACTGTACAATTAGCGGCTTTTAGGTGAGGAACAAAAAAAGCAAAAAAAAGCAAAAACATACAACAGTGAGGATTCGCTGGTGGTCACCCACCCAACTACTAACTCACCGGCGTGTGG
>RFFF02000028.1:1584388-1601441 GCA_005250745.2 Penicillium sp. CF01
TCTAGTACAATTGATGATTCATAGCCTCTTTAAGATTCAGATTCAATAGAGGATCAAACCAGAAGACGACTTATACTGAGTATGAGATCGATTCTAGATAATCAACTTTGCCTTTTGGATTCCAAGGTTCCCCCTGACCAGTTTCAAGTGTAAACAAGTATTGTCAATTTGGCACGTCAAGTGTATTTGGTCGAATGTTAGACAAATCCATGGATGTAAAGACAACCTTGGAAGTCTCCTTAAAGTGGACCTCTAGACTCCAGGGCTGTTTCCGGCATATTGTTAAAAAAAATTAATTTGATGTTGGTATATGTACATAAAGCTCCTGAGGGGCCTGAAAACCAACTTCCGTCTCGTATCATTGCTCAGGATGCCTGATGTTGCTCAAACAGACTGTTCCAGACCAAGTTTGGGCCGTATATCAAAGTTGGTGATGTACATATCATCGCCCAGACCAATTAATCGGTAATGTGGCGCTTATTTCTGGCCTTTGCAAGCAGCGTTCTCAGCGGCACACTGAGCCTGGTTGGCGTCGGGGCCACTGCGGCAGGTGTCGAAGGCATCGGAGCAGCATTGGGCGTGGTCGGCGGCACACTGAGCCTGGTTGGCATCGGCACCGACGCGGCAAGAGTTGAAGTCCTTCTGGCACTGGGAGTTGGTGGTGGCCAGGGAAACGGTGGCGAGAGCCAGAGTGAAGAGGGCGGAGAGGCGGACCATTGTGAGGTTTGTGGGAGTTTGTTTGAAGAAAGTTGTTTGGGTTTGAGTGGTTTGAAGCTTGATGATACCCTTTGAGGTGATTTCAAGACCTTTTTATATCCTCAGCCTTTAGCACCAACAACATGATTATTCTGGCGGTAAGTCCAGGGGTCACCCAACCGGGAGAAGGATCGTCTGAATCAATGTTTCTCGACACACCAAAAACAGGTCACTGAGGGTTGCATACATGTAATCCGGTGTTTTAATCTACGCATGGACGGTGGGAAGAGATCGACTGAAACACTGTCAATTGCAGAATTGTCCCAACGGATGGAAGCAGCAAAGACGGGGCGGGCGTCTATGTACCATGTGGGTCCTCTTTAAGCATAGAATGAAAACGAGTCAAGTCATTCTCCGAACTGGTGTTTAAATTCAGATGGAAAGACAAAATAATGTTCTATCATACCCCGGATTAAAGATGCGCGGAAATTGACCTGCAATGAATAAGATTTCTTCATAAAGGCGTGATCCCGAAAGCTTCAATGCCCCAAGTGTGAGTGGAGTCAGTTAGTTCTCCACTTCAAGTCGTTTCAATCCACATTGACTATTGATGATCGTCGTATACCGAAGTCACAAGTAAGACATTTTGGGGACGCGTATCCAAAAAAAGTGTGTTATTGATAGTTTCACACCTTCCATGAGGGTATTATTCATTTTACTTCATCTTAGTGCACCACACCTGATTCTAAGGTTGTCTTATCACGCTACCCATGCGAATAAGGACCTCATGTATATGCTCCTTGGGTCTTCTCATTAACCACAGCCTCGTTTTACTGGGTCACAAATAAACCTACTTGTATTATAACTGCCCCAATGCTCTCGAGATCATAGTATGAAGACAGCAGATGGTCGAAGTGTACCTGTACGTAGTGGTGCCCGCCTGTCCTATGTAATTGTGCAATTCGGTAGATCCTACATAAATAAACATTGTCTAGAGTGGGTCAATTACCCATTATTCGGGCGTCAGCCGACGCCTGTTGAGAGGGCGCAGCTCCATCAATAACACATAATACTCAAGCTAGTTGTACGGAGCGTAGAAATGGATTCGTGGGCATACTAACCAAATTCAGAAGAAAGCTTTCCGCCTCTAGATATCTCCAATACTATAAGACAAACATGAGAGAGTTGATTCATCGCTCGGCTCAGCACGTGGGTTTTCTTGCTGCCTGGATTGTATGTATGAAGAGATGCCGGGTTTCTAAGAGACAGATGGTGCAGTGTTCCAATCTAAAGCGCCTTCCATGTATGTACATTTTATCACATTAATTGTCCGAAATGTGTTCCATTGGCTCCAAGAGCAATGAGTGGAGAGAACCTTTAGAAAAACGGGTCAATCACCTACGCTGGGGATTTGTTAGGGCCCAAGCCTTCTAATTCTTGACTAGCTTGTTTGCAGCATGGGAAAGACGCTGGCTTTTAATTAGTGAAGGAGACAACTATGTTGCGCCGAGAGAATAGGGAGAGAGGGAAGAAGAGAGCAGGGTGCGCCCCAGCCAAGGGGAGAATCACATGCTCTGGACAGCTGCCAATCTCTTCATTCTTCTTTTTTCCATCCCTAAATGCCCATTTCCTCACTTCTGGGACTCATTTTTCACAAACTATCATTCGTACATGAAGTTTTTGTCGTTGCTGTGATGTTTTATGGAGCGATTGAATATTCACAAGTCTTGCATCCTTGAGGTTTGAATAAAAGCTATGTTATCACTTCCAAGGTTGAGCCTGAACTTTCAACTTTTTATAAGGCGCCTTCTAGACGCGGGTGCATTTTCCACGTCGCTGCGCTTCCCCTTTCTCCCATTCCTTAAGACACGGTGCCACAAACATCTTCCTTCGCCAGGTCTGGGCCAATGTGCCAACACTGACAACGATCCAAAGTAAAACGACAACCACAGAGAAAATCTGGAAGACTTGAGTCAGAAAGGATAATGACAGGTTTCAGTTTGGGAAAACTCACCGTCCCTAAAACCTTGAAAAATAACGAAGGGAGTTCTTTCGCAATCGTGGTTGTCGCAACTGTGAATACCCCAAGCGGGAAGGTAAATCCCCACCAACCCATGTTAAATGGGAATTTTGATCGAGTGATGGAAGCCAATGCGAAGAAAAGCCACACTAATCCAAATCCCCACATTATAAGCCCGATAATAAAGCCCATAACATAAAGTATAGAGCCAGCTGAGACTTCTGTAGACAAACTGTCTGTCTTGGGAAAAACTCTCATCGCCTCCTTCCCTAATTGCATGATACCAAAAGATCCTTGTCCCAATGGACCCAATGGGAGGAACACAGATACAATAACTTCCTTGGGCGGAATCTTGTGTATTGTCAAGCGGTGGAAGTACATGACCATCACCATCATTGCCAACGGCACTCCAGTTCCCCAGAGGACATAGCTGACAATGATAGTCCAAAGTGCATGCTGTTCGTTTTCCAAGACCGAAGCGACGATTCCACCTGAGGCAGCAGCGACAATAGTAGAAACGACAGGTAATAACCATGCTGCGGTCATACCAGAAAGCTCGTTGGAATGCCGTGACATGCTACCAGAAAGCGTCAGCATATCAAGGGACCCTAGCACAGATCGAGCCGGTGGTTCATACATAGCAAATGGCAAGTACATATTGTTCGCAAGGGAGATGACAGCGTCGATCCACCACAGGGTCCATGCCAAAGTAGCAGCCCAATTTCCCCACGCAGGCACGCAGACGAAGCAGATCATATTTATTATGGTTGCAAGTCCCATCGGATATGTACCTGTTGAACTGTTGTCAGCCGCGTCGAATTTTGCTTGTAAGAAATGGAAGCACAGACCTAGGAACAGTGACTGTGTGGGGTGGTTCAGCATTGCTGTCCAGAGACCCCGAAATAGCGTATATCGAGCCAGGGAGATAAGGCTGAACAGGACAAAAAGAAACACATTGAAGGCAAAGACAACCACAGAGATCCAGTACAGCCAAATGCCATTGTAAGGGAGGTTATGGATAAGAATGGAAACGATACCCGTTCCCATTGTAGCGCTGAACTAGAAAGAGGTGAGTAGGTGAAATCGACATGCAACATTTGCTCTTACCCATCTGTTCAATAATAGTTAGCAATAATCACATCAAATTGACTGATGAGCATACGATGGAGTGAAGTTGATTATAACATATCTCAGACCCTTCTGGTTTTCATTATGGATCATCATCTCCAAATCATCATTGGATTGCTCTTCGCCGCCATGATCAGAGCAACGATGACCAATTGTTTGGGAGCTCATACAAACAGAAAAGGGTGACATGAGGATCAAGATCTATTTTGCATGGAGCAGTAATTCGAGGAATGAGTGGGCCTTATATGACATCTCTCGGCCGTGAAAACATCAACTCCGTTGGCCACTCTTGATGAGTCAAAGCCCCGGGGACCAGTCGCCGATTGGATTTTCGAAACCCGGATATCACAGTAGGACCGAAGTCCCTAACAACACTACGTAGATTATGAAGCCCTCGAACAGACTATTCTGACATGATCTTAGATTAATTAACAAGGGACTTTTGTTTCTTTTCTATGCAAAAGAACACCAAAAGTGGAATTAGTATGACCAATCCACGCGTTACCGTTTCCTGCAGGCCCTCCTGGCCCTAGCACCCACTGCTGCATGAGTCCTACACAGTTGTGTGGTGACAGGAGACCACTTTAAAGGCCTACGCAATTCATAAAAATCTCATGTTCATGTATCGGCTGGCTAAAGATAGCAATGAGTTACCGCTAATTTCAGTGAAGTCTGGTGACACCAACAAGATTGTATCGTATTTTTAGCATCATGAAGTTTATCGTTCGCCGAATCCGTTTGAGGGCTATATCACTAATTTGAACACGAATGCAAACCCTCAGCAGAGAGAGTTTTGGGCATTTCAATAACCCCATGACGTCACAAAGACGCTCGAAAGCAAGCCGGGAGTACCGGATGAGCCGTCCCGGGCGGTGAGTGACACGTGACTGAGCCAGGTATACCCCAGCCTAGAGTCTAGAGCCCCGGGGAGCATTGTGGTTGGCCCTGGGTTTAGGGCGACACCCGCCGGCCCCTCTCCTTCGGTACCCCGGAGACATTTCAAAGCAAAGATCAGCGTCGCGCGAACTGTACCTGTTGTTTTGTCCACCAGGTCATGCCTTAAGGACATAATGATTGAAACAAATTTCATATTGCTCCTTTGGCTCAGTTGCAAAAGCCTAGAGACCACTACGTGGTTATCCTCTCCCTCCAGAAGCCACCCTGGGTAGGGGTAAGTAACCATTGATTCTATATTCTATCATTGAAATTTTCTTTTCAAGAGGAAGGGTACTATTCGCATTCAGGCTTAGCAGCAATAGCAGCTGAAAGAAGAAGAAGAAGAAGAAGAAAAAGATCGATCACTTTGACAATGAGATATGAAGACATCCAAAATTGACAGACTCATTAGCACAACGATTTTCTACATGCTAATACCGAGGGGGAAATCATCTCCGGCGCCAAGATTCTCAGTCATGAGGTGACGGTACTCGTACATATAATGATCAAAGGTTCCCGACTTGACGAATCCCTTCTGCTCGAGTCTAAAAATCAGGTAGCAAGCCCACGGTTGACAACTCTGTAGTGGGAGCTTCCTAGCCTCGTGGATCACGGTCGGAAGAGAGGAAGCAAGAATGGTGGCAATATACTTGTGCTCTGCAATGCTCCTGTCGTCGAAACGCATGTCTTCTTCAATAAAGAATTCACGGTCGCCTGGTCCTCCGGAACAATGGAGATATGTGCATTGCATGTCGAATGGATGGACCAAGATAATCATCCAATAGTCCCAGCCATGATGGTTTGGCTTACAGATAGCAAGGTAGATTTGGAGACGATCGTAGTCTATCGGGTGAGAACGGTTGTTGGGGTGAAGGCGCGGCATGATCGCAACTATGTTGAAAGCTGATGGCGGCTAATACCGGTCCTCGACTCCACAGGAATCAGGGTGATGAAAGAGAAGTGACTTCGAAAATGTTTGTGAATACACAAATGATCAATATCGTGGGAGGATCCGATGATACTTATAGAAATAAAAGCAAATGTCGACATTGCATGTCAGGAAAGACTCTTTGTTAGGTAGGCAGGAATAATCTACAATCGTGGGGATCAAGGTCCGAAGGTTAGTTGTCATGCAACCGGAGTTCTGTGTTTATTTCTTTTTTGTTGACTTCAGCGAATTGGAATTCCTTCCATATTTATAGAGCCACAAAGAATCTTTTAAGTAGGAAATGGATAAAATGAGTGTAACTATAGTAGTTTCAGTAGATATCTTGTTGTAAGACGTTGAACAAACCCAGACTGTGAAAGAAAGACGTTTTCTCTTTTCAAAATAGGTGTGAAAGAGAATCGAATTAAAATTGCCCTTGCAAGATAGTTTTCTTCAGCTGTGGCTACTTTCATTGTAACTTGATCTGCTCTTTCCTCTCATCTCTTCTCCCTCTCCTTTCTCTCCTCTCCTCTCTCCTCTCTTCCCTCGCTCCCTCTCTCCTCTCTTCTCTCTTCTCTCATCTCTCCCATCTCTCCCATCTCTCCCTCTCCCTCTCTCTTTCCCCCCTCTCTCTTCTCTCCCTCTCTTGGCGCTCGCATCCAGGGCATTGCCAGCCTTGTGGAACGTAATACACGTGACGATCTCAGGCGCTGCCAATTATAATCAGCAACTTCGATATTTTCATCAGTTGATCATGGCTTTGACCTTCAACTCTTTTTAGTCGGAAGTTGCCGACTGGGACGATTGGATCCCCGAAGAGTCGGAAAAGTGGGGCTTTCGGTCGCCTCATTGGACGAGCCCGGGCGGCTCGTTCTGGTTCACCTAATCGGGTAAGCGCCTCTTTTGCAGTATAACAAAAGTGACTTTGAGATTCCGTTTTTCTTCCCCTACTTTCACCATTGCTCTCAAAATACGTGGCAATGACAGTTACTCAAATCCCCGATGCTGTCGTTACAGATAGAGGCGGAACTGTCGAAAACCGGCACTTGGTGCACGCCGCAGTTGTTGATTCGAGTGGCAAACTGCTCTTCTCTGTCGGCGACCCGAGTCGGATGACTTTGTCACGATCTGCGGCAAAGCCAATACAAGCACTGGCACTTCTGGAGATTGATGGATTCGACCAGTTCAAATTTGACAATGCAGACTTGGCATTGATGTGCGCGTCGCACAGCAGTGAGGAGCGGCACGTTTCCCGTGCCCGAGAGATGCTCCTCAAAGCAGGTGTCACTGAGTCTGATATGCGATGTGGTGGTCATACGGCTCTGTCTGATAGTGTCAATCGTGCGTGGATTAAAAACGATTACACTCCCACTGCTGCATGCAGCAATTGCTCAGGCAAGCATGCCGGCATGTTGGCTGGGGCCAAGGCACTCGGTGCCAAAACAAAGGACTACCATCTTCCTAGCCATCCAGTTCAGATGCAGGTCCGCCGCGTCTTTGAAGAAACCTGCTATCCGGACGAAACGAATGTGCCCTGGGGGCTTGATGGCTGCAATCTTCCAGCTCCCGCGACATCCCTTCGTCTACTTGGGAAGCTATATGCGACAGTCGCCACTTCTGCAGACAATGTGGCGAAAGGCGGACTGTCTCAGGATAAATCTAGTGAGCTTCGCACTCGCTCACTAGGCCGGATCTTCCATGCTATGTCGCAATTTCCCGAGCTTGTCGCCGGCGAAGGCAGATTCTGCACAGAGCTCATGCGTGCATTTCAAGGAGAGTTGATTGGAAAGCTTGGTGCTGATGGCTGCTACGGAATTGGGATTCGGGAGTCAGAGAATACCCGGAGCTTGGGGGCGCATGGCGCTCTTGGCATTGCGGTCAAAATTGAGGATGGAAATGTCAACATGCTGTACGCAGCGGTTATGGAGATCTTGGAGAGGCTACATATTGGAGCACCTCAGGCTCGTCGTGATCTTGACCATTTCCACCATCCCAAAATTCTCAACACGGTCGGAGTGGTTACAGGTCATGTATCTCACCAGTTCCGGTTATCCCCTTCTTTCTAAATTATTGAACTGGGGTTTCGGGGGTTCTTTGAGACTATTCAATATGAGGATCATGAATATTCTGCTAGGAAGACCTGTTTGTCGTCTATATGAAAGTAGCCTGATATAACAGGGCGGTCAGGTGCCTCTCGGTATTTTTGTTGGCATCAACGGACTGATTATAGTCATTAGAGTTTAGAATATTGACAGGATTGCATGCATTGGAGTCTTCAGCTTGAAGCGTGCTCCTGCAATGCTGGACACCGGTCTTCGGCGATATGCTTGCCCCCGGAACTCTTCGAAAAAAGCGAGCTGCTCCTATAGTCCTCCTCATCCTTTTGCATTTCCCGGTCATTCACACTAGGAGGTATCCCATGCTTAGTCACATAGCTCTCAAAATCATAATACTCCTTTCCTTTCTTGGCAAGCTCGATCAGAGCAATCGCTAGGAGTATAACAGCCGTTGTCTGACCAAAGTCCCACTCATTTTCGTGATTGGTCTCTCCCTCAAATTTGCCTTGGTTTGCCTGGCGAAGAGCAATTGTCATATAGAGGTGCAAGGGGAAGTGAAGTGACGACAGCACCAGAATGACACGTCTTCTCTTAACCCCGGCAAACACACTTGCAAGAACAACAACCATGAGCCACGAACCGGTGAATCCGATATAGTACAGGTCCGCGGCGGGGTGTGAACTTGATGGATCCGTGACAAGTGTCGAGTAATAGCAACGACCAGGTTCATGATGAGGCGACCATTGATTGAGACGGATGCCAAGTAGAATGGTAAGAGCCAGATATAAAGCGACGAAAAGGTAGACAGCCCGGTAGCGACCGTTAAAATAGTTGATGCGCAGCTTGCGCCCGTGAAGCTTCATGTCTGGTTCGTCGATTTTGGCTCGGCAGTATCTCCAGCAAACGAGAGCTGCGGTATTCGATACTCCGACAAAACTGGCAATGTCGAATACGAGATGCAAGTGGTATGTATCCATGATTGATACCTGCGAAATGGTGTTAGATACGCCAGTGGAGCTGACAAAATGGTGAAACCATTATAGTCATCGTGTCTATCTGTGTTCATCGTACCTGTGCAAATGTTGTAACCAGATATGCTATTCCAAGCGTCGATTGGAAATCAGATCCAACCATTAGGATTTTTGAAACAAAGTCTAAGCGTCTGCGCTCAACCTCGCGCTCGATAGAGCCTTCTGGGTGTGTAATATCCATGTTGCCGTGTTTCGTTAAAAAGAAAACCCATAACGACAGACATAGGGATAAAAGCGCTTGGCCGGCAAATCCTACAATGATCTGCTTCTGTTTAGTACAAACGAAATTTATCTTCCTTGTCAGCGCCTACTCACCCCATTGCCCACCAGTGTGGCCATTTCCTCTCCCACCAGCTCACATTCTCCGCCCCCTTCCCTTGACTGCAGATTCATCTTGCTGTGTCGTGATGCACAAGTTTTTTTTTGGCACCTGAGAAAAGCAGACTTTAAGAGATAGCGGATTTTGCCCAGACTCTTTATACCCATAGATCCCGTGTCTATCTCAAAAGGATCAGCTTTACAGCCTCGAGAAATGGGGCCAAAGGCTCTTGGCATAGACAAGGCTAAATGGTTGGCAGATTGAGGGCGGCCCTATCAGTAACTCTATACATGGGGCTGTACACCGTACAAACGCAGATCTTGACGCGATTGTCCTAGACATTTACGCGCTGACTGGTGCTACATCTGCCTTTCCTAAATAGGATTAGATTCGTATGCCGCGGGTGCTTTATGTGGCGCAAATCGAAGAACCTGATTCGTCGGTCGGTTTGGCCCCCATGAAGATCGGCACTAGGCACTTGTGCTTGTCTGTTTCCTTATTTTGGGTGGGCTTTTAGCGTCCGAAATGTTTATTTGAATGGGTTTCACGGGTTGAGATAATCTTCCAAGGTTGACCGCAGTCAAATAATTGATCATTTCGGGCTTTTGCGCAGCATATATAATGCCAGCTACATTTTCTGGCCCCTAGGATTAAACTAAGCAACCCGTTATGAGATTTGTCAGCGCAAAAGAAACACTCAGGGTTAGCAGCGCAGGCCAACGAGTCATACACATGAGTATGCGCTTGATATGCAAGCCGACAGCAGTCTGATTGGGGCCACGCCAATACGTCGGAGACGTTCGCTTCTAGTGATTTTTGACATCTCAGCCTTGACATCCGCCACGCCGTAATATGACGTGTACTGCATTTTTAGTTTAGCATGACAGGGGCAGGGTGGTTCGTAGTTGTCCCAGGCCTGTAATTGATTTCTGGCACCCGTCAAATGTCGTATATTCAGATAGGATCATGGAAGCTCTATTCAAAGTTGACGGCTTCACCTATATAGGTATCATTGTCCAATACCAGGGTGTAATTCGTGTCTTGCGCCATGACCACACGGGCTCTGGACTTACTGTCCTTTGTCTAACATCGGGTAATCTTTAGCTTACATGGTTGACGGGCTTCATTTTCTGAACACTAGACTCGGTTCTCACGCCATGGCGCAGAAATGGGTCTGGGGTTCAGCCCCACATGTGTAAACAACTTTGTTTTTCCCTTTCTCCATCCAACTCTTGGACAGTCCATCACGCTTCAGTCTCATCGCACATCATTCGTCTTCGGATTGGGGCAATGAGGGGAAAAAAAAACATTGTCTCTTCCTGAGGTCTACTCCGTATGGATATAACGAATCTCTATCTACTCCGTATAAATCTTGCCAAGGCGTGGAAAGCTTAAACCCGGGCTGTATGCTTAAAGAGGTGGGGTGTTGGGCTTTCTAGTTGTGGCTTGGGCCCCCGACAAGAAAAGGGGGCCAGTCTCACCCGACTTGCTCATCAATGCACTCCGAGGTCTCAGGTGTACTGCCTAACCTTGGAACTCAAGACCAAATTTGTTTTTGTGCCTTCCAAGGTTGTGCACGGAAGCATACGAAGTGCCTTAGTCTCTTTTAGAAACCTTGGAACAATACATCAGCTCCCGAGGTCAACATTGGAATTTTGGACCTCGGGAATAGCAATAGAATTTGATGCTTGGGTCTGTGTTTGGACTTTGGCAGGTTCAATTCATGAATATATACATCGGAGTGTAGAGCACTAAAATCAGTCGTTCGTGCCCAGGTGGAAGAAACCTTGGAATATATTGTTCGCTGGCGCCGAAAGCAAGCCAACCTCCCGGAACCTGAATTCAAGGCCTGGTACGTCGTCATTCTCTTCAATGTCCTCATCCAGCTTTACCTTGTAATCATGCCCTGGTATCCGCCCGCTGGTGGCCAGTATGCTGGCGACGTCAGCTTCCGGTATGCAACGTCCCCCGCGACGGGAGTTGGAATGTAAGCGAACTCGATCCTTCTTGGCATTTAACCAGTGATTAAGTTTTGGTACTAACGAAAATCTGTCTAGTCTAATTGCTTGCGGTATCTATTACTGGTTCTGGGCCTTCCTTATCCCCAAGTGGAGGGGCTATAAATTGCGACAGGAAGTCATCACTCTAGATGGCGGGGCTCAGAGTAACCAACTACGAAAGGACCTCATTGCTAGAATAGTCGGATGGGATGTGACACATGATGTTGCTGGTATCGCCATCGAGCCGGAGGCTGAGCAAATTCAAGTTCAGGGAAAAGTAACCCAGACATCTTCGAATGACAGCAGATCATATGCATATACAGCAAAGAATGATTCCGATGATATTCCGCATGTTTAGGTTCCAAGGTTTGAACCGCCTTAGCGTGTTTAGAATTGTCGGAGATGAGATTTAATCGATTAAAAACGAGATGACTGCATGAGTTCTATTGCTATATATGAATTTGAGATAATTGAAACGTCAACATGAAGAGGGTATCCAATGAAAAGCTGCACTTGACATTAGCCGACCTGGCTATACATGAGTTCTGTGTCCTCCAACCGCTTGTGTTCCTTGCCTAGAATCTGGCTTGGGTGAATGACCAGAAAGATTGTCATGACCAGGAACATAAGGGTGGTGTCGAAGATATAGGCGTAGTATTCATGACTTTGCAAAGTTCCGCTTGAGCCCTGGATGTATTCAATCACCCGATAAAGGCAACGAACCATGATCAAGACGCTAGCACCATACAGAACACACATGTATCGCTCCCAGTTGACGGTAGAACGCAGAGATGCCGAGGTGGGATGATCTCTCATTCTCCTGTGGAAGATGAGAGATACAACGATGAAGAAGCCAAAGAATATGATTTGAATAATCAAGCCGACCACGATGACATCCTCACCCATCTTCAAGCTGCTCGCGGATTTAGCACTAGACATAATGCCACCACCTAGACAAAACTGTTAGTCAAAAATCACAGCTCAAGTGCTTCAGTTGTTTCTTACCGCCACTCTGTACGAGGAATGAGACTACATCGCCGCAAACAAAGATCTTCGTCAATCTTGACGCGCGGATAAGAGAGTTTGAGTCGCCCTCGACCAATCGGATAATGCGACCGAGGATCATATAGATAAATGCGGCAAACAAGGAAGGCCCGAGTAGAATGAAAAGACTCTGTAAGGCGTATGGCATAGTCGAATAATTTGGTGCTTGGTTTGCATTGACCGCACGTGCGGCGTAGCCGATGACCTCGAAGAAACCACCGACAATGAAAGCGATAAGAAACCGAAGCTTATGCTTAAAGGCGAGGAATATATGACTGCAGGTAACGATAAGAAATAGAATGATGAAGATAACCGCAGCCGCCAGGGATGGGGTGTAACTATAAAGAGTGAAGCCGGCCGCCATTGTTGATATCACGGGAAATGCAGCCGCACATGCAAAAACAAACAAAAAAGTGATGTTAAAATAAAAAAGGCGAGTGGATTAAAGTATGAGAAGAGATTTCTGGGATACAGAATGTTATTTAAACATCATCGTACGCATTAGCGATTTACTAGACCCTAGTAGAACTCGGAAAAACAACACTTATTCTGGCGCCTATACGAATTCCAAAATAAGAACAAAGAACGGGATCCATTCCTGCAATATTAAAGGACGTTTCAGCGCGCTGTGGCTGATAGAGCAGGAATAAACGTGTTTTTGCATATTGGATAGCAGAAAATATCGTTTCCCTCGTTTAGATGAAGCCGAATACGAGACAAACGAGGAATACGAAAAATACGAAGAATCTATAAAAAGCTTAGCGCGAGCCCTCTGATCCACATCGGAGTTTGGTATCGATGTAGCCGGAGCTAGCAACGTTTTCGCCCACTCATATCAGGATATAAAAGTTTCCTGCAAAAGTTTCTGCCTAAGAAATCAATGTTGACTTCCTAATGGGGAACGTTCGATGCCGGTAAAGCCTGGCGGCGATGTATACCATGGATTGCGATTGGGTTAATGTAGAAGCACCGAAAAAATCTCGCACAATGCAGCTCACTATAAGTTAAAGCTACACAAGCCTTGATGTTCAATAGTTCCTACCTATTCAGCAATTTGGGGTTTTCTTGAATTATACAAGAATGTATTGCCTTGCCTTCAAGCCTCAAATCACCTTCTACAAATTCTATTCACGATTCATGCACAATGGGCCTCAGCGACTCGGCTATTATTGTCATTGTGCTGGTGTGCTCCCTTGCCTCGGTGTCTCTTGCAGCAGCTCTATTCGGCACCATTGTCGCACCTCAAGCAAATCATATGTGGTCTCCGACCCCGGAACAACAAATTTATATGCAAAAGCTTAGATCTCGGCATCTGAGGGCGATCATGGAAGAAAATGGAATTAGATTTCCAGGATTAGGCCACGGGTAAACAAAGTCTTTCCATTGATTTTTCGATTCAATTGTGATTTGTACTAAATGTTGAGTTTACAGACGGCCTCCCATGGACATAGAAAGCAATTATTCGCAACGAGAAAGTGCTCAAACCTATGCGACACCCCCAAAATCGGAGACAAAATGATGGGCGCGGAAGGGGTACCCACTATTGACCTCGGGAGTGACTTGGGTGGAGAAAATTCTGTGTATACGCCTGTTACGAAATTTGATGAGCACCGAAATCCAATGAATATATATACATATATCACCGGGGAATTTGGAATCACAAAGTACAAAAGAGCCGATAATTTAAATTTTGTGGCCAGGTCTCATGGGGGGTAAACTGAAGTTTCAAAAATAGTAAAGCTCTGTGATTGGAGGCAGTGAGCGGGGATCCAAGTCATTACTTATAACGGCTAGCATAGCATCAAAATCTATCGATTGGTCTAGTAATGCCTAGGTAATTCTAAACCAAATGATCTGCAGGGGGAGACCAGCCAGAGATGGACTCAAAGATTGATGGATGTTGGGTGGTCACGTGACCCGGTTGTTGTCAGGGCATAGATAGCTCGCTCTCTCTCTCTTCTCTTCTTCCTTTTCCCCGTCCNGCCTAGCCAGAATCGATCTACTGCTACGCATCCGCTACCATCGTAGAACGATTGCTCGCTATCAATGGATTTATATAATCGAGTATTATTGATTGATGCCAGATCATCGTTAGGTAATGATATTATCTGTAGCATTTAACCAACAAATTCAATTGTAATTGCAGATATTTCACGGGGTCCAGTTCAGTTGTTTCATGGGCCATTTCAGCCAGCCGCGGTATTCATCGTCGAGAGCAAAGTATATCCCACGCATCAAGTGAATGCTCAATCCTTGCATCCACCACGCCCATTCTAGCTCGTAGGTGATCACGCAGAAATATGAGAATATGACCATTGCTTCAGGTTTTCGTTGACGAAGGAGATGGAGATAGTCATCCGATACTCGCATCAGCCAGATGAAGACATCCGCGGTCTCGCAATTTCGATGGCCTATCTCCGCCACAGTTGCAAAAGACTTTTTCATGTCATCCACAGCATTCAGGTAGTGCTGACAGACTGTTTTATCCGAAACTCTTTCTTCCAGAAGATATCGTAAATGATCCAGATGAGCCCAGTTGCCCGGAGGGCGAGCGGCCCATGCACGGCCTCTCCGCCATCCGTTTTTGAGCATTGGCTCGAGAATCCCGTATTTGAGATTGTCACCTCCCGCATCAATAATTGATCGTATTCCACGTAGCAACGACAGCCATTCGATATCCTTTTCTCCAGATATCCAAAGGTCATCGGGAAGTCGTGGTTGAGCACAGGAGATGAGCGCCGTGATTGTTGAGAACAGGTATACAGCTGGGGCGTTGTGATCGTTGAGGTTGCACATTACGGCGGAAACCGTCCGCAGTGCTATGTCATGATGGAGATTGGCTTGTGCAACATAATAATCATGACGCTCCGGGTTGAGAAATGCTAGATGCAAAGCCGACAAGGCTAAGACGGAGCGCAGAAGAAAAGGAAAAGAAAATGCAATTTGAGGAACTTTGATTTGCCATACCGTTTGATTTACTGGTAAACGGGTGATGGTGTAGCACGTGCTTGTTGAAAAGTGATGAAGGAGTTCCATTTCTTCCAAGCCGATTGGTGGCTCAGCAGACTCGCTTGTTTCTGAGCGAGTAGATGGGGCAACATTTTTGGTGGTGGCAGCAGTTATCTCCGACGCTGAAGTGGAATTTGCAGGATTAGAGGTAGAAGTAAAGACTATCCTCTCAGCATAGGAGCACTGACTTCCATGCTTCATACATTTTCCACAGGAAGGCTTAACCTCGTCGCACTGCAGCAATATGTACATTCGTCAGCTTGGCAAAACTTTGCAGCGTGTAGGTGAAGTCTGAGTGGGCCTGATCTACCTTCACCCTACGAGCTTTGCAATTTATGCAGCCAAGCCTGGATTTTGTGTGCGATCGCCGTCCCGTCATGTGGAATGTAACTTGGAAGGTTGGAAAATGATATTTTGCAAATGATGCTTAAAGTGTAAGCCAATGGATCGCCTCCCGGCTGAGACTTGTCCCGGGCCCCGGGCAGGGCACTTGACTAAGCATTCCCGGGTCCACGTGCCCTACCGCTCTGGCGCCGTTTACGTTGCCCTTGTTAAATTTGCTTCCCTTTGAACTTGCTCCTTAACTCCACTCAAACCAGAGTATCTTTGTTCTCACTGGCTGAATCCTTGGATATTCAATATTGTGTGTTTATCTATGATTTACGATGGGTAAACCAATAAGAACAGATATTTATCAATAGTATTGTCATAAAAATGTTACCAGCCTCATCCTGTGGGTGCGATCTTGAACAATTCGGTTAAAAGGGGGCCAAGTGACGATCTCGGAAAACAAATCTTCATGCAAGGGTGGAGCTGTTCAGACTTTTACACTTCGTGTAGTTGACAATCTTGACTGAAAAGCGTGTACTCCGTACTGTGGTGCTGGATTTCCGAATGATCGAATTTTTTACGGAGTTAGGAACATGCTAATTAAAATTAATTCTGATTCATTCATGGGGTATCTATCCTCAATCAGAACAAACACTCTGTTTTGACCATCTCGTTCTCTTGGTGGGTTGTTGAGTGTTGGGGGTCTTGCATTCATAGCTG
The DNA here is from genome assembly GCA_005250745.2 of Penicillium sp. CF01. Lineage (NCBI taxonomy): Eukaryota > Fungi > Ascomycota > Eurotiomycetes > Eurotiales > Aspergillaceae > Penicillium > Penicillium sp. CF01. The sequence goes on from RFFF02000028.1 coordinate 1,600,607, forward strand.
CAATGTGTAAGGATCAACTCGACGCAATGACAAAGCGCAGTTCGAGGCTGCCTGAGCCCTGTGCGGTACAAAAGACAAATTTAACGCACGATGCATAAAAAGCCTCCCATGGTATGGAGTACTCCGTAGTAATGGTAGAGTTCATCTTACTCTGTATTGTTTGCTTGTTTCTATTATTTGAATATCTGTCTGCACGTGTCTCACATTCTTTAACAATTGACCTTCCATGCGTTTTGTCTGTATACCCCCAGCAAATCCCTCACGTATCTTCTCACTTTGCTCTGAAATGGAGCGTCGCTTTTTGAACAAAAGAATCTCTCCACTACATGTTCAACATTTGGTCAGCAGACATTAAAATCTTCGTTTCCTTTCAATTCCCAAATACACGTTGTTTTTGTCGTTGTTTTTCCCGAAGCATTGTGGAGCTGAACCGAGGCGCCAAGCGTGATGAAGAGCCCCATGTTTCGCCTTTGCACCTCATGTTATAATTGATAGGCCGAGTCTTTATCTCAAGTTGATTTATCGGAGTGTCCCTCTTCAAAATCCACAACTCCAGCGTCTGCGTCTCGTCACCCTTGTTCAAATTCGGACTCCAAATCCATTGCCAACTGGCATACATTTTGAGGACGCGATCCCCAAATCTTTGATACAATACCAGGAAACATGCCCAACAGTGGCTGCCAGAGCGGCAGACTCGCCTTTTGGCATGAATATTTACTACGAACCGGCTATTTGTCTTGTTCATAGACTCATAATTGGAGAGACTCGTAACAGGTATTTTGCAGGTTGACCAGCGAATCCTCACTTCTCCCCCCCCCCCCCCCCCCCCCCCCCC